>OENM01000315.1:48556-97327 GCA_900239745.1 Rotaria magnacalcarata | reverse complement strand
CAAAACAATCTTATTTTTCTTTGTTCATGTGTTTATATGCTAAATAGATTTTCCTCTTTCTTTCGTAGATCGTTGAACAAGTAATACTTGTCGAGACATTTATTCTTTGCTTAGTCACTACCACCTCAGTCCGATAGCTCAATCAATTGAATTATAATTACACGAATGTCTATATATTTTTTGTATAGAGCCGCACAATCGATTTTGTTTTTATTGCTGTCTCTCTGTCGTTCGGGCCGAACGAGCGGCCAGACGGACGACGACCGAGTAGACATACACATACGTATACATATTCACAATTCTTTGTTTGATGCCCTTTTGTATTATGATGGTGTCACGAAAAATGAGAACGAGAAATAGAGAGAATTTCTTACGAGTGATTCACTTATCATGTATACGAATGAATTACTCTATAGGTTACTGTGCAAGTTTGAGTTTAGTCGAAAGTTGACAATCGGCAATGAAAAATTTATGAAAAAAAGAAAAAGTTCATCTATATTTTCATTAGAATTCATATAAAAAGAATAGATCACTAGATTTTTAATTACAACATATTCAATAAATAAACGAATATTTTATATTAGTTTTATTTTTATAGTGCAACTACATTCATCTAATTACGATTGATGAGATGATATTCTATAGATGATCAAGTAATTGTTAAGCATTTAGTTATTACACACCATTATTGTAGAAAAAGAAAGAAAGAGCAAGAGAGAGGAAGAGAGAGAGAGAGAAGAAAAAAGAAATAATTTGACCCTCACATGGTTGTAGTTGAAACCACTATGATCCATATATCGTCCTTAAAGAGAGATTTACATATACATATGTGTAGTATGAAGTATTTCTAAGGATCATCTCAAATGGCAAAGATTTACAAACAAATAGGTAGTATCATTTGTTACTGATTATTTGAATAATTCTCTAGTTCTCTTTTGTTTTGTTTTGTTTAGTTTAGATATGAATTTTAATCGGTAATAATAACATCATTATTAACATGCACATACATATTTATCATGAATGCATCATCATTTAATTCTAATGAGCAAGAACAATCAGTGACAAATCTTGTTAAAATTCATTCATTATCACAATTACTTAAACGTGACCGAGAACAGTTATTAACACAATCTCGTTCTATAGCATATTATCACCCACATATCGATCGTGATAAAGCCGAACAATTCTTACGTGCTAAATATACACGTTATAAACGTGATGGTTTATTTTTATTACGCGATTGTACAACATCACCACATGATTTTAGTTTATCACTTGTTTGTGGTGATAAATGTTATCATTATAAAATACAACTTATTTATGACATCTATTTTTCTATTGGTATGTCTATATAATTATAATTATATTAGTATTAGAATGAATTAAAAATTATTATTATTTTTGCTTTTGTTCTATAATAGATTTAGGCCCTCAAATAGCTGGTATCGAAAGCGTAATAAGTTATTATCAACAACTATCTGATGGTCTTGCTTGTATACTTTCCAATGATTTTGTTCAAGGTCAACCTCCTCCTACTGCTGTTCGACGTTTTGGTTCAACAAATACATTACATCGAGCTTGTAAACAAGGCAATTTTGATATAGTGAAGAAAATTCTTTCATCAGAAACATTAGTAAATCGACCGGATGTTAATGGAAAAGATTCATTCGGATTTACGGCACTACATGAAGCAAGTTATTTCGACCACGATGATATTGTTGGTTTGCTAATTAAAGCTGGTGCTCATGTTCTTTCGCGTGATACGAACGGTGCTACAGCTTTACATAAAGTAAATAGTAAAAAGTACAAATAGTTAAAAACGAAATAAATTGATTCTGTTTTAGGCAGCAGCCGGTAATCGTCCATCAGCATTACTTATTTTAATAGCTCAGGGCTTTGCTGATTATGAAGAACGTAATTATACCAATCATTGGATACCATTGCATGAGGCAGCTTTTCATAACTCAACGGCCTGTGTTCAAGTTTTACTTGATTGTGGTGCTCCGCTCCGTCCGCGTACAGATCAAGGAAAAACTCCTCTTGATTTAGCAGAAGAAGTTAAATCTGAAGAATCGATTAGTTTACTTCGAGACTATATAGTTCCACCTGCAGAATCACGTCGTAGTGATTGGTTACATGATCAGCCAAAATTTGATCGTATTGCTGCAAAACAATTAATTGAATCAATGCAAAATGGTCCACGTAATGGAATGTTTGTTGTTCGCCATAGTTCGAAAAATCTACAAAATTATGCATTAACACTTTATAATGACAATGAGTTTTTTAACTATGAAATTGTTCATCTTAATGATATCACATATTACATCGATGATGGACCTTACTTTGAGTCACTTGACCATTTAATAGATCATTATTGTCGAATACCAGATGACTTATGTTAATTTCCTTCTCGCTATCTTCTTTTCCTCCATTTTCAAACTTTATTTTAATTTTTAATCGACAAGAATCAAAAATCAGAAAAAAACGGAAAAACAAAAAAAACACATCCATCCCCTCTTATCTATTCCCCTTTCATCCATTCTCCCCCTCTCATATCTCATCACATACCGATGATGTTTCTTTCTTACATAGGGATAAGTTTAGCACATGGAGAGAGACAAGAGAAAAAAGACATGAAAGAATGCATGGATGGCACCATAACGAAACACAAAGCAGAATAAAGAAGGTATATCCTAACTAAATTCATATCATGGCCGATGGCCATGACAGACTTCCTGGACCTGTCATATTCAATAGACTTCNAATTTGATCGTATTGCTGCAAAACAATTAATTGAATCAATGCAAAATGGTCCACGTAATGGCATGTTTGTTGTTCGCCATAGTTCGAAAAATCTACAAAATTATGCATTAACACTTTATAATGACAATGAGTTTTTTAATTATGAAATTGTTCATCTTAATGATATCACATATTACATCGATGATGGACCTTACTTTGAGTCACTTGACCATTTAATAGATCATTATTGTCGAATACCAGATGGCTTACCAACCACATTAACATGTTCAATAGATTCGTTGGGACAAATCAATAATAGTCGAATTCAGCCATTCTCGCTAAAATCAGCTATTTATAAAGCTAAAAGTAAATGTTTAAAATTTGACTATACTATATTACTTCAAAAATAAATAGTTGAACTTTATATTTTCGATATATCATCACAATAGGTTTGTATTCTTACAACAGTAATTACATATTTAGATAGTAGACAAAAATTTCAACGAACCTAAACATTTAAACAGAAATCCTATTACAGTGAATAGATTGCACCTTCATTAGGTTTCCTGTATGTAAATGTATGTTTTGTTCCTTTTTCTTTCACTTGTATTTTAATCTGAGCGTAAGCTATTATAAAAACGTATGAAATCCGCTATTATGCTGAAAACTAACTAATAATAACTTTCTACCAAAAAACTTCTCAATAGCAGCATGATTACAGCTGGCAAGCGCGTCATTTTCCGTATAGTATCTTATTTCAATATTAGATGACTGATTCAGTAACTCAAGAATAGTTATGTCGAGTCGCCAAGATTAAGAATCTATCAGTAGTAAATAGTTCATGATAATAGAAAATTGTATGGATTTTGGAAAAAAATACTTTTTGTTAGACTTAATTTGGTCTTAGATTAAAATAAAGAATGAAAAAGGAACAAACAATGTATTTTCATGAGAAAGTGACAATGCACATGTCTTCATTCTATTTGAATTTCTATTTCAGCAAACATATGCATAGATAGTATAGTAGAGAATTCCTTGAACTATCAGAATATATAATTACTTTTGTATATATTGTAATTCGAAGCGACGATATATTATAAAGTCGAACTATTTGTTTTCCGATAGAATCTAAAATGAGAAAATTGGATTGTATCGATGCTTTAGGTAATTCTACTAAATTCAAATCAAATTTAGGTCGAGTCATAAGCAATGAGGAAACAAAAAGTAATGATAAACCTACTACATCCGTTAATATTCATCGTCGTACAACATTTTCATCTGCGCTGAGTGGTTCAGTATCGTCACTGAATTCATTATCATCACGTTCTCGAGCATCATCAACTCATGATGATCCATTATCAACATCGTCATCTAGTGCATCACTATCAAGTGGTAGTCCATCTCAACAGCAAGGAGTCTCATCGTCAAATCATCGAAATGCAGCAGCAAGTCCAACACCATTTGTTGATCGACGAAAAACTGTTGGTGGCAAAATAAAACCATTTGTACCTGAGTACAATAATGAAAATGAACGACGTTCCTCAAAAACTTCCAATGGTAAAAATTCGGCAATAGTCAAACGATCAGCGCCACAAGGTACAACAGTACAAAAACGAAAATCGTTACAATTAACAATTATTTCACCAAGTCAAATACAACAAACAGCTAAATTAGGTACAAAAAAGTAGAAAAAAAATGAATTTTTCTTATATCTAATATTATTCAATTTTAGGTGAAGGTGAGTTTGGTGAAGTTTATGAAGGTTTCTATCGTGAAGATCTAAATAATCCTGTTGGGATACCTGTTGCGATTAAGATCTTAAAAGAATATTCTTATTCAGCAAAAAAAGATTTTCTACGTGAAGCTGAACATATGGCAACGTTAAATCATCATTGTATATGTACATTATATGGTATTGTCGATTCAACTGATGACACTATGATGATGGTCATTGAATTACTTCTACTTGGTTCAATGCTTGATTACTTATGGAAAGAGAAAGACAAAATAGATGAATATCATGTGAAATTATGGGCATCCCAAATTGCTGATGGTATGGCATATATGGAACGTAAAGGAATCGTTCATCGGTAAAAAGAAAATCAAGTATTTGAGTTCAAGTTTATATTAAATCTTTTTTTTTCTAGAGATTTAGCTGCAAGAAATATACTTATGCAATCAAAAGAACAAGTTAAAATTAGGTATAGTAAAAACTGAATAATAATTCGAGTTTCCAATAGATAATTTGAGTTTCTATTTTCTAGTGATTTTGGTCTTTCAAGACGTATCGATGCTGATGTTTATATGCAAAAATCAGACAGTAAAATTCCAGTTAAATGGTATGCACCCGAAGCAATTAGTATCGGTAAATTTACTTCAAAATCCGACGTTTGGTCTTTTGGTGTTACTCTTTGGGAAATGTTTTCCTATGCTGCAACACCTTATGGTTCGTATGATTTTTAATTAATTTTGAACTTTTTGAAGCAGAAGAAAAACAAACAACTCATCATACTAGACAGGATTCATTCAAGAGAAAGATATTCCTTTTGGTAAAAAGGTTTCATGATGTGTAATAAAAACTTTTTCTTGAATTTTCGAATATGAAATAATCCCTCTCAAATTAAGATAAGTCATACTAAAACCTAACTTCATAACTGATAAGTATCTACTAAGACTGAATTCGACATAATGAGAGTCCATTGTACTTGGGTTTTACTGATCGAATAAGGATAGAATTATTTTCATACGTTTTTTCAATTAATCCGATTCGTGTCTTGTTGATATTTGGCATTTTTGTTCGATTGAAAGCAGGAAAAATATTCACGAAATAGGATTGATTAACTAACATATGCGACAAAAACAGCGTTAAATGAACAAAAAGAAAATGAAAAAGAAGACATCATGAAAATATCTCAAAACGTAGGCAGTGAGAGAATTCGTGGAAGTCGTTCAATTCATGAATGACTCTAATATCATTTGAGTCAGTGTTCGGTTGAATGTTTTGGATCATTCAGGATATTTCTCTAGAGCTTAGTATGAACAAAAGTATGTTAAGTCTTGTCGATTTAGTTAGATAAAACAAATCTTCTGATATTAAACTTGGTATGTGTATGCCGATCAAGACGACAATGAGAAAAAAGTCACTACTCGTACTCCACCTTGAACTGGATAAGAATTTTGTGTTTTTTTTTGTTTTTATCTAATTACATAATCAATATTGTTGCGTACTCAAAAAGTGAGTACACTCTAGAATCGGTCAGTATGTTCGGCCGGCCGTTTACACGACAACTTTCGAAAGGAGAGTCAGATCGTGATGAAAGTTTTTACACAGTTCAGTCTCATCAATGTCTCAGTCGAGTTCGAAGATGAGAAGGATCCGTCAAGAAATGGCTGAGTTGTTGAAAAAATTGTCATTATTGACTAGACCATCCCTGAGGGGGAGTAGTACAGGGATTTTTCAAAAAACGTTTNAATCTGATACTAGTTTTGAATTGAATTGTAGCTTTCTAACGAAACATCGCCTGAAAACGGTCTCAAAATGCACAAAAACTGCATCCAGAAACCAAAGCGCCTAGTTTCTCATGATAATTTTGGTGTTCAGACATTCTAGAATGACTCATATGCCCCATGTACTTTTTTCAGTACACATAACTCTCGGATGAAATCGGAAGTTTCCACATTTTTTCAATACTATAATGTACTCATCTATTCAATGTCATATTGATAGTTTTACCTTCAAAAAGAAAATTCAATTATATTGCTCGAGGTATTCCAACAGAAATTTTTTAAACTTTTTCTATTATAGGTGATATGAGTGGTACTGATGTATATTATTTTCTACAGCATGGCAAACGTTTAGAACGTCCAGCACGTTGTCCTTCATCAACATATCAATTAATGGTAAAATGTTGGGAATGGGACGAAAAGAAACGGCCAACATTCTCTGAACTTTTTCAATCGTTAAAAATAAATCATGATTATCGTGATGCGAATAAAACAAATCCAGTAAATACAACATTATTAAGGAGAAAGTCAGCTAGAACTATATTAAATTCCTCAGCATTAACTGAAGAAAATAACCGAGATAAAAAACATGATAATAATAATAATAGTGAACAGAAAAATGAACAGTATAAAATAAATGGTAATGGCCATGTATCAAAAACAATATCTCAGTTTCAACATACACTTACTAAAGAACGTACAAATTCTTAAATGAAAAACGTTTATTCTAAGATTCCAATTATGCCAAACCGGTTTTTCACCTGTGAACAATTCTATTATTGGCTTTTTTCTTCTACTGTACATTAATATAAAAACTACTAGGATATAACACAAGAGAAAAAGATAAAATAAATCTGTTTTTTTTCTGCGAAACAAGTTTGTTTCTTTTCTTTTCTTTTCGTTTGTGTTCATATTTAATAACAAAATATAATCATAAAAGATATTTTGCTATTTTCTTAAATTATACTATGGTTGATAAAAACAAAACAAAAAAAAGAACATTCTTATTTACTTTTTTCTAAAGCACATATACTCAAAATATTGAAACACAAAATATTGTTTTATGCAACGTCTGTAGTTTCAACATCTCTGTCAAGATTCATATATTGTCTATGTGTGTCTTCTGCAATAGGTCGACCTGCTACTTGCATTTGAACGGTGGTTAAAAGAGCCGAATTCACATTTATATCATTGGTATCACTATTTAGTGATTCGGAGTAAAGTTTATTATGATAAGTTATTCCACTATGAACTAATTTGCAACCCATAACAAGTAAAAATAGAGCCATTAGAACAGATATTAAATCATCGAATTGTGTATGTCGACTTAATAGGGGTATACGGTCCCATAGTATTAATGGTACAGCCATAATAATACCAATAATTGAATTTAATGCATCAGCCATCAAAGATTTTGAATTAAGTTTTTTCGAAAGAATTATTTTAACAATAGATAAAACAGTAAAAATCGATATATGAATTACTGAATATAAAAGTAGAAGCCAATCACCTGTTGGTGCTTGTGGAACAAGCATTGATTGTATAGCACGAGATTCAATAGCTAAAAATGAACCGATAAAAAGTGCACCTATTACACAACAAACAAGATAATCTCGTCGTTTAAAATCATCCATTGTTTGAGCTAGAATTAGAAATTAGAGTTTTTTGTTTTGAAAATATTTTATTATCAATCTCTACCTTTTAAATGCCAAGCAACAAAACAAATACAAATCGAATCCATTAGTGTATCAATTGAATAGCTTAAACCAACAGATGATTTATCAAGCATACAATTAATAAATGCTGTTAATCCAAGTATAATATCGAGAATAATTGTAAATACGCAAACACGGTAAGCAATACTTTGATAACGTTTAAATAATTTATCTCGACTAGAATCATCTTCGATAACAATTGTTTGACCATTATTATTTGAATTTTTATCTAACAATACCATGTTTTCTTCTTCTTTTTTTTTTAAATATTTACAATCCTTTCGTTGTGAATAGTGTAGCCCCTATCGGCACAACACCAGCATATATATTTATTTATATGTAATAAAGTATGATCATTCGTGCATATCCAAGCTTTCGGCTTGATGCACATAACGGGTACGAAAAAAGTATCATACCGTGACAAGACACAGTCATGTATGAGAAAAAGAAAAACGACATATTCCAGTGTATACGGTGTCTTTCTAATTCATGTTTCTTTTTTCTCAAGCAAATGATGATTGACATCACTGAAATATTTAGTTTATAATGTACTCTTCATTATATTTATAACAAAAAGAATTTAAAAAAAATCATGTATCTGCGAACATTTTTGAAAATTTTCAACTTTTTAAGATGTTTTTTTTCCCTCTGTATTCGATAGAATAATAACACACGACAACTACGATTTTTTTTCTGCTTCGTACAAATATTTATCTATTGGCGTATACATATATAATGCAAATATTAGCGGAAAATTTGAGAAAAGAAAGCATTACTGATGTTTATCTCGAGTAAAAAACCAATGGTTACTTGAATGTATAAGAAACGAGGAAAAGAAAAGGAAATTCTAGTTATGTTCTATGAGTGAAAGTAATTATTTGTTTTACCAAAAGAAAATTCTGCTTCTATACCAATAGAGAGATTACATAGCATCTTAGAAATCACGAAATTAATGGCTTGGTTCCTTGAATTATACCTATCAGGAAATTTGGAAAATCGAGAAATAAACATCCTTTTTCTAGGTTCAACAAAAAGTTCTGTTTTCTTCGTACTATTCGAATGCACTCTACAATATTGTGATGAATAAGAATCTAATCTANTTTATTTAAAAATAGACTAGGATTTTCATTTATCAATTCCATATGATAGGTAACATGATATTTCAGTCTACAACATACATGAGTGTTAACAGAGAACATCACAATAAAAATGAATATTAATCTTCTAAAGACAAAAAAAAAACGTGATTAAAATTTACCTAGGAATAAAACAAAGCTGTTAGTCATTTAAACTAATGTGTTCTCGTTTAAATGTATATATATATATATATGTGAATTTTATTGATTAAATGTTCTTTTTGTTCGTTCATTTCTTTATAAAAAAAACACATTGAGTTATTATAATTACGATTCCAGTTTCTAGCTTTCGGCAAATATTAAATTAGTATGCTGTTCATGTTAGACACTTTTGAGAGATTCTTAAGATGAGTCGTTAGTAATTTATTTATATGGTTATATAGACTGTCACTTAACCATACTGAACACTATATGCATATGTATGTTTATAGCTCATCGTTTACATGAACCAAAATTACATATGGAAAGCTCATTCGTCGATGCATACATGATACTACAACAAGAATATGAATTCACATATGTAAAGAAGTTTGACGAGATGCAGTAGTAGTACTAGTTAGTTTAATGCTAATGATGCTAATCTCGACTTGCAGCTGTTATCATACTGAATGCACAAAATATTTGTAGGCCTTAAGAGAATGAATGGATAAGTTGACGAATATGTATTAGATACAACAGATCGTATGATGAATAGAGTTTTCTGTTATCTT
The DNA here is from genome assembly GCA_900239745.1 of Rotaria magnacalcarata. Classification (NCBI taxonomy): domain Eukaryota; kingdom Metazoa; phylum Rotifera; class Eurotatoria; order Philodinida; family Philodinidae; genus Rotaria; species Rotaria magnacalcarata. The sequence goes on along the minus strand of OENM01000315.1, from coordinate 87,520 downwards.
GTTATTAACTTCACAAATAGATAATTTAAACAACTATAGTTATTTGTGAATGAAATAGTTTATCGATCAATATCAGTTTAGCATAATCTGTATTGTTCATTATTTTCTTGTTGTTAATATTTATAACTTTCAACTTCCATGAACACATATAAGTACACATCCGATTATTCATTTATCTATCTTTTTCTCTACCGGATGTCTAAACTCTCCCGGAAGCAACATACATAGTCGACTATACTTTCATATATCTTGCGCCTAATTTGATTCACATCATCAAACTAAACATAATAACAAAGTATGATAGGAAAAGAAAAAATACATATAATAAAAGTTATTATAAGTTACTTCGAAGTTCTTTTTCCCTCTTATTTCTAATAATCATGTACATAGTTACAGGGCATAGATCTATTTGTTGTGCATTTATATCCTATAAAACAAATTGTATTATGGATATACTAGTGAAGAAAATAGGGCGACATGTGCTGATGCATATATTGAGAGTACTTGCACGCATTCAAGAATAATCGTCGATAAGCGACGGCAACAGCAAGAGTAATAGTAGCAGCAGTAGCGGCTGCAATGCACGACACTGATAAGTATTGCCAATTGTAATTGTCATTCTTTTTCCTCGGCGCTGTCGCATTCGTTCGTTCGTCGTTTCTTGCCTTTCTTGCACATTCTTTCTTCAGTTTTTTTCCGCTACTACTTCATTATCTCGAGAGACATACAAAGAATGGAATGGACTAGCATCGGAATAACTGTTGAGTTCATTCATTCAATGAAAACTACATATAATCTACGGTAACTAACTATTCTTTCGGACATGAACATAGCGTGATTTTTTTTGAAATAGATAGATCAACAGAGAGCAAAGGATTTTTTTTTGTTGTTGTTGTTTTCCCCCTTTTGGTCTTGAGAGACTTGGCTCAAGCTCTGCTTCCGGTGCGGTATTCTAGGAGAAATGAAAGAGATGAATAGAAAAGAAAAAAGAGAATGCTAGAAGGATAATTCTCTAAACGTAAAAAAAGAAGCTTATAATGACATTCCGGATTTTCCCCCTTTCGATATGCAATAAAAGAGGCAAACAAAAGTTAACTAAATAAACTCCACCAATTTTTGATTATTAATAGACAATGTTTTCTCTCTCTCTCTCTCTCTCTCTCTCTTCATTTTAGTACTTTTAGTATAGCCTAATTATACCAAGTATGCCTTTCTCTCTCGCTCTCTTCTATGTTTCTTTCTGCCATCACTTGTCGACAACATTCTTTTCTTTCCTTTTTTTTTCTCCTTCTTTCTCTTCAATAATCTAGATGATAGTGATGTTGCCCGAGTCAATCACGTCAATGATGTTGCCTATTGACGTAACTCTTGGTTTTCTAGCTATCTATTTATCGCTCCATATTTTTTTTTTAGATGTGACGAGCCTAAGGCTTTTATTATTTTCGTATGATTGCCACGAACACGTGACGACACATATTAATGTAGCTACAAATATTAACATTTTATTCACCATGGGTAAGCATATTAGGCTGGAAGAAATATAAAATGCATGTAGCGATTTAGAATAATAACATATGCTTGACTTCCATAGATTGAAATCGAAATGCATGATCGTCATCAATCATATCCAATTGAAGTCCTTTTTGAAGATCATGTAACATTGAGCGATGGTCGCTCTAAACCTCATCTTGTTTTACTTCAATTAACATCCGAGACACTTATCATTCGACGCCTTAAAATAACTCAAGTATCATCAATTAACAATAAACAAGTCCAAACAATAATACCGCGTAATGTCACTCTTAAAAGACATCCAACAACTCATTCATTTGGCTTTTCAATTAAGGGTGGCAGTGACACGGGTAAATAAATAAATAAATAAATAAATAAATAAATAAATAAATAAAATAAAAATAAAAAAGAATGAATGATTCTATTTTTAATAATTTTATTTTAATTAACAGGTTTTCCAGTTATTATCTCTCGTGTCGTTTATACCAATGCACATTTATTACATGTTGGTGATGCTATATTATCTATTAATAGTGAAAATATTTCTACTTTAACTCATGATGAAGTCATTCAAAAACTAAGAGATACATCCGGTGATCAAGTTAATTTAATTGTTAAATATATGAATGATATGGCTCCATATTTATCTTCAGCCTCTGCAACGGCAAGATCATCCTTTTCATCATTGATACCAATGACACAAACTAGTTATACGTTGCCGACGTCGCATTCTGTTCGACTACGGCGGCAACAGAATCGTATGTCAGCAGAATATCCTTCTAGATATCATCGACCAGGAAAACAAGAACAACGTTTATCATTAATGCTTTCTGATCAGCGAAAAGTAAGAAAGGGAAACTATTGAGCATTTATTTCCATTTACTAGTCGTCTGATAACCATTGCATAGAATATATTAAGAATTTCATCGAATGAAAAGAATGCATTGAGATAATCATATAACTTTATTTCTACGGCTACATTGTTATCCCTAGATTAAATAATAAGAATATATAAAATATCATTGTAATTTACGCATAAATTACTTACACAATATATGTGAAGGATAAAAGAATCATTGTAGCAAACCAAAAACAATAATATATATATATATTGAAAGAAAATAAATAAAATTACTTATAACTATTTTTTTTAGGACACTGATGAATATGAATTACTTAGTCGATTATTATTATGTGAAAATGAAAATGAGCGATGTCGACATCAATTAGAAACATTTGCAAAAGAACAGCAACAACAAACAGACTCAATTACCACATTAGTCGATGAAGACGATGAAGATAATTCAACAGTTGATTATGTTTCTGTGCATGAATATTCTCTACTTTATGCATATGTTACTCAATATATAACTGGTACAGATAAATTACGTACTAATTCTTTTCAGTTGCATACTCTAGACGGTTCCCAATCGGGAATAATCATCATTGATACATCCGCTCAACAACATTTGTGGATATCACGTATAAACACGATTATACATAATCTATCAGCACGTACCATTACTGAACTTAATCAGTCATTATTATCTAGTGAACAAGTACTTTATGCAACTTGGATACATGAACGTGTAATAAATATTAATCAAAATCGTTTACCAGAATGGAAACCTGTATTTATTGTCATGAAAGGTAGCGATCTTTATATATTTGATGATAATAAACCACCACCTATATGTTCATATGATTTCATATGTTGTTCACGTATCTATCCCATTGTTGAAATACTTATTGAAGTCACACCATCAAAATATTTACACGATGATCGACAATATTGTTTTACATTAACAGTGTCAAATGATTTAATAGCAAAATGTCGTTATTTTAATTTTGAAACAAAAAATGGATTAGATGAATTCCTATCAAATTGGCAACGTTCATTATATATGTCGGTTTATTCAGTTAAAAATCGTGCATTTGGTTGCATGTATCAAGGACAAATATGTCGTTTAGTTATTGATATAAATAACGGTTTTGAAATGTATAATAATGAAACAAATGTTATGCTATGGTCATTTACATTTGAACAATTACAATCAAGTTCCGATAATGGACGAGATAAAATTTATTTTGAATTTAAACGTAGTTCACTGCCAAATGAGAATGAATCAACAATAAAGATTGAAGTACAATGTCAACATTTGAGAATTCTTATTCATGTGATTAATGCATTTTTGACTATCAAATTAATTGGTAAACGAGATAATACCATTGATTAAGAAAATCCTTCCAGTGGTGATGATAAGTGTCTTTTCTTTTTGTTACTGTAAGCATATTCTATTTTTTACAAATAATTACTTCATATAAAAATCTATACAGTTGTGGTGTTACTCATTGCAAAAGAAATGTTTCGTTGTGTCTTAATTTCAACAAGATTTAGATTAAATATTAATAAAAAAAATATGTTAAAATAAGTATAACACTATAAACTTGAGATATATACTTCGACTTAGTCTCGTTGAAACAAGAGATGTGTCATTTCCAGTGCACCATCTGCTTAATCGTTTTTTCTTCTTCTGTTAGCTACACTAGACATTGCAGCATACTTGAATTTTATTGAATTATTCTGTGCTAAGACTCACAATCCATTAAATACTCTGCATAAAAGACACACTGTTTTCTTGTTCAACTATTTTTAATAATATTCAGTAGAATATAAACAAGTCCCTACTGATGTATCCGATTTCTTCATTGACATTTGAATAACAAGGATATGACTTTTATTTTGTAAAGAATAACAATGAGATAACGAAAGCAAAAGTTTAATTCATACGTCAATACAAACATAGGCAATCATATTAGATAAGGAGTTCCCTAGGAACCAAAGCTTTCGTAGATAAATTTCTACGACCCAATGAATTACGTAATCCCACGGCGATCTATATTAACAAAAAAACAAAAAAATAAAATTTTACTATATATGATGAATAAATAATTCTTACTGCATCAAATATAAATGTAATAATAGTTGCCAGTATATAATTTGAAAAAACAAAATCAACACATAGAAAAGTAATCATATTCCAAATAATGAGAGAATTTTCTTGTCCATAAAATAATATTTTTGTGAAAACTTTTTCATCATCTTCCGTAAGAAAAAAAACGCAGTAGAAATATAAAAGACAATATTAGAATTTATATTTTACGAATAAAATTTATTTACCGATAAAAAAGAAATTATCTATAGTATCTGTTAAATCAGGTCCTAAAGCTACTTGAAATTCAAAATTGAAAACTTTTTCAAGAAAATATCGATTTCGGATAACATATTGATGTGTTGGCAATGCATGATCAATAAATGCACATAAAAATTTATTTAAATTTTGATACGATTGAAGTAAAATATCTGTAAAATATTCTTTATTGTCTCTTGCTCGTCGATGTCTAGCATAATCCTAAATAGGAGAAAAAATGAAATTCTGTTAATGTCATTTCACATCGTTAGATTTTGAAAATCTATAAAACCAATAATAAGTTTCTTCGATGAATATTGAATTCATTTAGATTTCCTTACATCGTATTTTCGAAATAGTAAATCATATTGTGAACGAAATGTTCTATTTATCTTCATAATAAATGATTGTTCTGGTGAATTAGCTTCTAAACCTCTTCCAACACTCATCAATCTTGATTCACGTTCTAAATTCATAATCATATCTTTAATATTAACATCAGTGATACCATGTGGTGAACGACCATGAATATAATATCCATGACGATTTTGATCAAGTATGAAAATACTTATATTTGAGAATGAACATAAATCAACGAAATTAATTATTTTGTCTTCAACTAAACGTTGATATATGAGTATGTAGAAGAAATATTGAATAAAGACTAGTATGAAAAATATAATTCATTAGAATATGGCAAGATCGATGTACATACCAGTACCAAGTAATACAAGAAAACCAGTACCACTACGAAAAATGCTCTCGTATTCCATAGTATAATTAGAACTAATGGGCAATGATGCATTAGCGAATCTGCTATCAATTGAAGCTATATTTTCTAGATTAATTACCTATGCAACGAAGTAGACGTGAAAGAATATTTACAAAAAAATTAATAAAATACTTTGAGAAAGAATAAAGTAAATAGGAGATGAAATGCTACATGAATACGGCGAAATGTTTGAATTTCATTGAATTCATTTGCTACAAAACATGTTCGCCAAGCGGATACAGTATTCGCAGTGCCTAAAACAAAATAATAATGATGAACAAAAGATTAGAGTTTCATTCACACAATATTCAATATTAAAATGATCTCATAATAAGTGTAACTTTTGCAAAACAAGTTCTAAGGATTTTTCTTGAATGCAATTTTCTAAATTTTAGTTTACTACAAAAGCTAGTATTTCAAATGTAGTTACTAACCTGATTTAGATCTTTCCCAATCGATGAAGAAAATATCGATTCTTGATTGTCGTATAATAAGATGAAGAATATCGACTGTTTTAAGTATGAATGAAACAATGAGTAGCATTTTAAATGTGCTCTGTGGTGTACTAATATTTGATTCAAAGGTTCCATTGTACTGTATCTAAAAAAATGAAAATTACTTAATCAGAGCTCCACGTGGGACGTCCCATGGGACGGGATGGGAGGAACATTTTTAGAAAATTTTAAGCAGACAAGAAAGAATCGAAGTCTCTTTCGATATGATTCTATGATATGCATACTATCTCTATCCATTAAAATTAAGATCGTTGTCTTAGATGACTTTTAACAGTTTATATTCGTTTTTTAAAAATATTTTTGGTAAATTGAACAACATATACCGAAAATGTTTTAAAATATGAGAATACAATTTGAAAGCGGTCACTTATGCCAATAAATATAATTTTAATCGATAAAGATAGTAAGCATATCATAGAATCATATCGAAAGAGACTTCGATTCTTTCTTGTCTGCTTAAAATTTTCTAAAAATGTTCGTCCCATCCCGTCCCATGGGATGTCCCACGCGGAGCTCTGATATATATATATATATAGGATGAAGTTATCTTCTTAATATCAGAAACAAGTCTATGTTCTTGAAACTTGCTGCTAGTGTGGATTTATGTATGAAAAGATAGCCAGATGAATGATCTTTCATAAATGACATTAGAATAAATTTAATATTTCATTTTCTGGAATAATTTTTGATGATTATTATACTTGGAAAAGACGCTATTTCGAGACACAATTATGAAATTCTTCTAATTTTTTTCCTGTTTATGCGCTTTTTGTATCGTATATCTCAAAATTCTTAAAGAAGTCTCATTGAGGTAAATGAATTTTTTCTCTGAGAAAGAACACGTTTAGATGTATGCATGATGAAGTATTTTGTTGTTACATTTAGCATAATTATCTTTATATAATGCATGGTTTCATTATTGGAGGCTCCTATTTCAGGATACTAGACTATTTTTCCGTGAAAATTAAAAGTTAAAAAAAGAACCGTGATGAGTCGTACTGATTTAGCAGAAGAAAACTAAGCATATAGAATGAAGGTCTCAAGAGATTTTCACATTGTCAGATGAGGCATTATTCATCGCTTTTTATTACATGTATTTGAATTCTTCTTCTGCTGAATTAAAAATTTTGTTTTAGCGTGCTCATGATAGTCGTACTAATTACATGTTAAACATTTCATAGAATTCCAATTCACTTAGTCTTTGATCAAATGGATGACGAGAGAAAGTATGAATCTTAAAATATCATAAAATTAGTTACTACCTTAAAAAGTATTAGCCACCAAACTGAAACACCAGCAATGACAAGAAAAATGAGAGTAGAAACAGTACCAAGAATATGAAGTAAAAGTTTTCCAAGAGTCTAATGAGAAGAAGAAAAAAACAGAAAGATTAGTGTACAACAATACCACAAAGAAAATCAATGACACTTACTGGTAAATCGATAATTTCTTTTCCAGTTCTTGAATACCATGCACATGTTTGTATCAAACCAACAATTACGGCTAAACCTGATACAACTCCTAATGCAATCAAAACACTAGGAGTATAAATTTCAAGATTCATTTTTTCCAAGAACAATTTATTAATATCTATTGAATATAACAAAAAACGTTTTTAAACAATTCATAAACATTGCCAATTTTGATTGAGGAAGGAAAGTAAAATGTGTTAATGGCATGAGAAAAAGACTTACTTGTGTGTATACGCTAGAGTAGAAACACTAAATGCACATCATTGATAAGAACGCTTGTCGACTAACATTTTTTCACATCTCGCATTTATTCTTTCTCTTAATTGACTTTATTGATAGTAGTGATAGCAACTAAAGACTTGATCATATGCAAGAATAATTCTTGACAAAAGGGTCTGCCTGCTACTTAGAAGCATCAACTTCTCTATTTGAATGATTTGCATCGTTTAAATACTTTCAGCAATTTCACATCATGATTAATATCGGTGAATTTAACGATAGATAACATTTTCCGAATGAAAAATAATCATAGCTGTATGACTATATGTAGAAATATGATGCATTTGATGTGACTCAATATTTATGAACGTGACAAAATGAACGATCAAATGAGGAAGCATACATCACGTTATTCTACTAAACATGATCGATCAATAAAAGTTAGCCAATGTTTTACTAGTTCAGCAATTAAAATTGTATGTTCAGATGGCATTTATAGAGAAAGAAAATGTTCATTGAAATTTCAACAAGAACAAGTATTGAGGCTTTATAATTGATTGTGGAAATAGGCATGGATTATATCATAAGCAGTGTTTCAATGAAAAAAGATGACTGACAAAAGGTAAGCAACTTTATCGGTGTATATATTTGTTCAAGTATTAACTTAAGTAGTATTTTTTTTTCTTTTGAAAAATTGTTTCACATTCTGTGATAAGGCCTTAACTAAAACTATGAATAGATTCTATAAGAGCGATTAGAAATGTAATTCAGTCTGTGTTTATGTTAATAGAAAAGACAAGTAACTTAGATACAAATCCGTATAATTGAATCTTACACTATATTGATGGTTTCAATTATGTAGATAATAAGATTTTCCATACCAAAATCGAAGATACATCTTCAAGATAAAAGCTCGTGTAATAGTTATTATCGATAATCTATTATCAATTGCTTAGCAAAATTTACATTGATGTCACCAATGTGTCAACATTAACTGTGGTTCATACGATGAAAGAATAATACGATAAGAATTCATTACGACAATGATAAGGCAATATACAGATACATTAACTTAACTTTTGTATTGTTGCCAATATGAATGTTTTACATTTGATACTGAAAGTAAGCGATCAATCGCAATTACAAAACATAGAATTTAAAATAAAATATTTTACATATTTTAATTGCAATTCAAGGAAATCGTATCAAACATAAAATGCTAAGGAGTAATTTTGTTTCTAAAAATGAATATTTAACTATCTAATCAAGGTTAGCGTTATAATAATCTCTTATCGAACGCTTTGTCTTTCATGAGCAACATTAACTATACTTTTTGAACTCGTTAGTTTCTATTAAATCGACAAAATATGTATATTTATTTGTCGAAATCAATAATCTTTGATAAACGAGCGAAGTGTACTTTTAAATGATTAGATCGAACTTTTCAAATAATTGAAAACTTAAATGATAATTCTTTAGGCATCTCGTGGAAGAATAGATAAATGATCAAGCACAATAGAATCATGAAAAACGATTCTGTTTTTTGTTGAATTGTTAGCATACTTTCCAATAAGCATTCCAGCAGCGTTGTCCAAAGCTAGTCCTGTAGATTTATCATCTGAACGACAATTTGTATAAGCAGCAACAATAAGATCTCGACCGGGAGTCATCCAAAAAACTGTATCTTGTCCAAATATATCTCCACTATGAACTAAAGCTTGACCTGGTGTTGCCCAACTACGATTATATGCCGCTACTCCAAGACCATAACCTTCTACGCCAATAAATGGACGTTTGAGTTTAGCTGCTGTTTCAGCAGTTAAATAACCAGTACTTTGAGCAATCACATGAGCATGTAAGAATTTAGCCCAATCCTGAAGTGTACATGCAATATAACCGGCAGGACCTGTTGCAGCTTGATCATTATAAAGTAGAATAGCACTAGGAACCGGCCGTGGAATAGCTACAGTATGATTGAATGGTAAATCATGGCCGACTGGTGTCATTGGCGGCATCGTTTGATTATACACTAAACCAATTTTAGCACTGGTCATATCTAACGGATTAAAAACATATTCTTGTATTAAGGATTCCCAATCTCGACCAGTAATTTGTTCCATCATTGCAGCAGCAACAGCATAACCTTGATTAGCATAAAGAAATTCGCCAGGTTGAACTTCGGGTGCATCTTTCAAAACAGTTTCAGCAACCCAGTAACGAATTTGCCGAAAACTCCCTTTTTGTAGTAATAATTCACTCAAGTGACGACTATAGAAAGTAGTACTTTGTTGAACACCAGAACGATGTGCTAAAAATTGTTCCAATGTAGCATTTCGAAAAGCACTATTAAAACTGTTATAATTCGGAAAACATTCGTGTACTTGCGTGGTCCATGATAGAATGTTTTGATCTACTAAACGGCCAGCAACTGTAGCTGTCATCCATTTAGAACAAGAACCAAGATTAATAGGATCAGTAACGAGAAGTGGCGATAGATCACCTTGTCGACGATATCCAGATGCACCTTGTGCAATAATTTCTCCTTTTTTAAAAGCAACGGCAGATAATCCAGGCATATTGTAATACACACGAATAAGAGTCAACTGACCGCTGACATCATCAATATCAGCAACAACTCCGTAATTTTTAATTTGATGAAGAGCAAAAATAAGAATTATAGAGAGAATCATCTAGAAACCAGTAGAAACTACGCACATACTAAAAATAAATAAATGAGAAAAAGCGAAAAACAATACTATCATAACTTGATAGAGCCCTTAATCTCTAAAAACAAATGAGGCAAAAGATTAATGCAAACGACTCGAATGCATCTCAATACCTCTATTTTTCACATATACACGATGATAGGTTGCAAGTAATTGTTTTTTCATTTTATAATAAAAATATTTAAATTAAATTCTACATCAGCATGTTATTTGATTATTAGTAATAATAATAATAGAACGTAATTGTGTTTTGATACAATCATAATCAGGTTGTTCACCCGATTTCGCTTTTAAGACTTGCTATAGTAAAGAAACTCGTCAGAAATCTCTTGAAATATAGCTTATCGATAGTGTCTACTGATACTACAGAAACATCTTGATGTGCTTCAGTTTTTCGAATAGTTTTTCAATTGAATAGGAACTCATTGAGAAATCTAAAATCGTATTATTTTCCAATAAATTTCAAATGTTTATTTATTATTTCATATTAAATTTCACATTGTAAGTCTCACTAAGTTGAAAAATGTTCATCGTTTTCAGTGGGCAGAATATATAAATATACGATGGTATATTACCACCCATCCGGTCATAAATGGTCAATCGATAAGATACAATCGTTAATGAGATGTCAACCAATACAAACGAATTTAGCCCTTATTTGTTTATGCTGCATATAATCATCGACAATTGTTTATCAATATATAAAATTTATAGTATACCAATCTGTCACTTACTAAATAGATGTGACTCAACAGATTCCGTAGACTTATTTTTAAATGTCACAGAGACATTTTCTAATGGTAGACTATCGACTCTCCACTAGAATTACTATAGTTAACATTTCTTTCACTTTGTATAGTTTTCTCATCGTTTTCAATAATATTTTATTCATCATTTATGATTAATACGAAATCATTAAGTACACTTATTTTAGTTCTTATGATAGATCATCACTATTTACTTTTATTTTTAATTCGTTGATTAGATTATAGTTGTTAATCATTTTGATCTTAAGTACGTGAACGATGATTTAGCAAACGAACAAAAATTAATATGGATTTTTATTGCTAGATTTGATTTTAAATTGAGAAGAAATACAACGAGCAATATTTTTATTGTTTTTAGACCACTCAAAACGACAAAAGAAAAGTCTTGCTATGAAACAAACAGTTAAATGTATCTAATAAGAAATGCACAGCTACAAAAATCACTTTACATAAGAAAGTTCTTCGGAATTAATGTTTTGGTTGATAAATTTTTTCGTCCAAATGACATACATATTTTGATCGCAATCTAGAAACAAAAATAAAATTCAAACAATGACATTTTAGTTTTTATAAATTGAAAAACGTTTTTCTTACAAAATTGAGTATATATGTAACAATTCCAGCTAATACATAATTAAATGCGAAATAATCAATGAAAATAAATGTTGCCATATTCCATATAAATAATGAATTTTCGTGGCCAGCAAAGATTGCTCTTATAAGATTTCTATCGTTATCTTATGATTAAAAAAATAATCATTCATTCTGTATATCTCAATTTTATTTTACTTACCAACAAAAAATATACTTTGTTCACTTTCTAATGTTTGATACGGATTACGATTTAAAAACTCATAGTTAAGAACTCTCTCTTGGAAAGTACGCTCACGAATCGTATATTCGTGGCCTCGCAATGAATGATTAATGAATGCACATAAAATTCCATTCAAATTTTGATAAGCTGCCATTAGATTTTCCGCTTGTTTTTCACCCATTGCATTTTCCTTCTGTCTACTCCTTTGAATCTAAATAACATAAAAAAACGAGAAAATCATGTCGTCAACGAACACGACATTTTCAGGTTCTACGTACATGATATCTATTGCGTGCTTCAGTATACACTCCACGAAAATTTCTACTAATTTGCACAATAAATGTTTGCTCATCGGATTTTGCTTGTAAACCTCTTTTACCGCTCAGTTGATTTGATTCACGTTCTAAATTCATTGTCATATCTTTTATATTAACGTCAGTTGTTCCATGTGGTGATAAACCATGAATATAATATCCATACAGATTATCCGTAAATATAAATACACTTATATTTGATACAGAACATAAATCGATAAAATTAATTATTTTATCTTCAACAAAACGTTGATAGAAAATAACATAAATTAAATATTGAACAATAGCTAAACGAAACAACAGGCAAATATTTTTTTCTGTCGAATAAAATTCTATAGAATATGAATTTTTTTCTTTACCTGTAGCAAGCCACATGGAAAAAGCAATACCAACGCGCAGAATACTACTATATCCTGGTTGATAGTCAACATTTGGTGGAAAAAGATTTACACCTGGTTCCATAGTAGCTACATTTTCTAAGTTAATAACCTAGAATGATAAATTCGTTTTTAAAGATCTGAAGTTTTTAATCGCACAGAATAAAAGCTGTTACTTTAAGCAAAAATAAAACAAAGAATATTTGAAATGTAACATTGATACGACGAAATGCTTGAATTTCTTGATACTCATTAGCAACAAAATATGTTCGCCATATGGAAACATCGTCTTTAATTCCTACGATAATTAAAATTATTAGAACCAAAAATCAAAAAAATTATCTCTTCTGTTTATACCTGCTTTAGGTTTTTCCCAATCCATAAAAAATATATCTACCATTGCTTGGCGAAAAACCAAGTGGAGAATATCAATTGTTTTAAGTGAAAATGCAAGAACAACAAGTGCTGTGAATGATGCTTGTAGTGCATCAGTTGGCAGAACAAGAGAAATCCTATTTTGTCTCTATTTAACAACAAAAATAGAATAAATAATCAAGTTTTAAATTTAGTGTGCAGATATTTTACTTTGTAAAAAATTAACCACCATACTGAAACTCCCGCCAAAACAATAAAAAATACTGTTGCCAGAATATTAGATATATAAACTGAAAATTTACCAATGACCTATGCAAAGAAAAACAAATTACATTTCAAGATAAACAAAAACAAAATTTATTTATACGGCTAGATCAATGTTATCATCTCCTCTTCGTGAATACCAAACTGTTGTTCGAAAAAATGCAAGAACAACTCCCAAAAAAGCTAATACACCAGCAGCAATCCATATATTCATAATTTGTTGACTGAAATCCATCCGATAGGAAGATTCAAATGAAACCTAATGATACATAAACTTATTATTATTATTGATTATCAACTGAGATATTGAATTCATCTAACGAATTGTACGCGCGCACACTCGTTCATCTCATTAAAAACTATGTACAGAGCAAATGAAATTAAACAAGCGAGAACATACAATACATTCTTGATAATTAATACTTTCATGATAACTAAATGCATACATTACACTTCAAAAAGTGTATTCATTAGTGTTTTTAATTCTCGTACCTGAACTATAGTTCCTTTGCCTATATCAGTTAAAGCTAATTCACTATATCCAACGATAATGACTGGCGGTTGAATATATGATGCTCCGCTCGTTAACGTAGTCAAAATTTTGATTGTTGTGGCATAATTTATATTTATTAATTCTAGAAGAAATCATTTTCTCTATGCAAGTCATCAAAAAACATAATATGCATACGTACCATTCGTGCCACTAGTGGTTGTTGTGACACCCGAAATACGATCGAGTAGAAAAAACCGACGATTGTAAGACCACGCTGATTCATCAGCTAGAAAGAATAATCATATATCTTTAATAAAATTATCTTGACTTGATACGTACAATTTCGATTCGGATTACTGCCAGTTGTTGATTGATAATTCAATATAACTACGGGACATGGTATAAAATAATCAGTACCATTGCGAGTGAGAACAACATCTAAAATAACATTTTTAAATTTCACAGTACAAAAAATAAAGACCAATCGAATAAAATAATTTACATGGATCGAAGAAAGCAGTTTCATATAATGTTGAATTCCATAATGCATCAGCACGAATATTACACTAATAAGAAGAAGTTTTTTTTTTATAATTGTGTTCTTAGAAATTAATTATTTTATTAAATAAAATATTGATTAAAAATCAAACTAGTAATTTTCAAATTCTATCCAATATGTATGACTATCATCCTTAGAATTGATATCTATATAGAATCAGTTGAATACAATGCAAAATATTTCTTAATATGATTTTATATGTTTTTCCCAATAAGATATGGGTTGACTTATTCTCGTGATACAGAAGAATCTTTTGTAATACATATCTCTCATAGTTTGTTTTTCAACTTTTCTTCTTAATATATTAATCAACGTTAATAAATAGTCAGTACATAATTTGAACCGGCTGAAAATTTGATTAAAACAAATTCTGATGCTATAGAACCGATTAACTTCCTAAGAATATAATTCAAACGTACTGCTTTCTTAAATTGTGTCCCAAATGTAAAAGCAGCTTGACCATCAGTATAACCACCACCACATAGTTGCATATAAGTGTCAAAAGCATCAAATAAACCTAAAAAATTTCCCGTTGGAGAATATTTAGCGAGTTTAATTCGAAGAAGATCATTCTGGTTATATGTAGCAGGTATCCAATTGTATGTTGAACTACTAATATCTTGAAAATATGTTGATGGGTAAGCAAGAAATGGTATGGATGTTCTAAATGGAAGGTAACGAAATAATTAACTACAAGTCTTTGCACACCTTTCTGTTTTGATTTACCGATTACTGGAAATTGTCCAAAATGAAGGTGACGCTGGCGGATTCCATATATAAGTATCATAAAAATAGTATGCATAACCATTTAAATTGTAATAAAATTGCATGGCAGCTATGTTTCCTAATAGTTGACATGCTGTTGCATTTGATAAAAGTTGACGCGTAGGTGCTTGAGCAGTAGCCATATTTAAATTCATCTAGATAATAAAAAACAGGAAAACTTTAATTGAAGAAATAAACAGTCAAACTTACTCGACAGAGAAAAAACGATGCCCTCAGATGTTGCTGAAAAAATACTGATGTCGTAGGAGACTAAATTTTGACAATATTCTTTCTTTTGAATAGTGTTCAACAAAAGCATTTACCTTGAACATATTTTGATACAAGAAACCAGTGAGTGAACCATCATCAATATAACGCAAACATAAGCCATCCTAAATGAAAAGAAAAAGAACAAAGTTGTAAAGGAAAACTACTGAATAAAAAGCTGACTTGAACTGCAGTAGTATTGCAACATGCAATGGTTGCATTTTGTACTTGTCCAAGCCGAGGGGTGACACTAGCACATTGAGTACATCTTATAAGATGAAAAATACACAAATAAATATTTTTTTGATAAGATTTACAACGAACCGTTGACTAGGTTGATTAGACCATGTGCCGTCTTGGCACGAAACACACGTAGCATTACCAATTCTTGGCTGACTTGCCGAAGAAGAATTCACTGATGTATATAAATCACCATTAAGCGCTGCTTCCGCTAAAGTAATAAAACATATTAATTGTTTTTAGTTTAATCTGGTTGAGACAAAGACAGATTAGTTTTTACATTTAACTTGTCTTGAACTTGTTGAGTCGCATGAAATATTATTGGTTATACATCCAAATCCGTCAATTGAACGTACCTAAACAAGCGAAAATAATTTGTTTATTGTAAAGAAAAATCCTACGAACGTACATAATTTGAACCGCATAGTATGCAAAGTAATGAGCCACCACCTTGATTTACACCATAATAATAATTATCATTGATGCATTCACATTTTGTTGAATCTAAATAGAAATAATAAATTTTAGCTAGAAAATTTTACTTCAAAACACATAAAATATAATCATTCGACGCATAAATTATATGCTTTAGAATAGCACTTGTTTTGTATTCACAACTTTTATCAACGTACGTACATATTTTTGAACTATACTAACGTGAAATATCTAAGAATTTTATCGATTCAATCACATTTCGAAGAGTAGACTAGAAAAACTTTTAATTTCAAGTTCGAGATTAGTTGTAAATTTATATAGACGAAAAAAATTTATCAGCGAAAATTAACCTCATTGTACAGACTTTTTAAAATTCATTATAGTTAGAAATCTTCGTGATTTATCTAGATTGTGTCCAAGAGCAAACATTCGTGTTAAGAGTCATCTTTGAAATACGACTTTCAATACAATGGAAATAAGATTATTGATGAAAAGATATTCTGATTAGGTCTAATCAGCATTTTAATTATATTATTACCAATAGATATTAATAGGAAAAAAAACCTCCTTTTAACTACACATTTTAAACTGATAATTACCATCAGACTTCTGTTGTGCATTGACTGGACACGGTGAGCATTGTAATAAGGCAACATCAAAATATTGATCTGATGTGCATGATGTTTTATACAGAAAACTTGTTCTATAAGCTGTATAAGTTGATGTTTGAGGAGAAACAATCGATAATGAGATTAACAGAGGTAAGAAGTACAACAATAAAGATTCGAGTAAACTCATTTTTTCATATCATTCGAATGAGTAAAGAAAAAGAACTTGCCATGAATCAATCATAAGAAATGACCTATTCATAATTGTTGCTAGGAAATGACCTTTATTAACCATACTGAAAAAGTTTTCATATCTATGAAGAAATGATGTTGAGGTCAACGAAACGAATTCGATTGGTTCATTGTTTATTCCAATTATTGAAAAGTCAAAGCTGAAGTGTGGTGTGGTGTGTGCGTTTTTCACCACTTTTATCCTCAAACAAGAAAAAAAAGGAAGAAGTCTCGTTATTTTATTGCTGAAAGATATATTCATTTTCTATTGATGGATGCATTAATTCCCATTCTCAATAAACTTCAAGATGTATTTAATACAGTCGGCTCTGAAAGTATTCAATTACCACAGATAGTTGTAGTCGGCTCACAAGTTTGTTTTTCTAAGCGATATTTACAAAAGCAATTTATTCTTGAAATCTATTGTTATAGAGTGCTGGTAAAAGTTCAGTATTAGAAAATATAGTTGGACGAGATTTTCTTCCGCGTGGTACCGGTATTGTTACACGACGTCCATTAACTCTTCAACTTGTTTATACACCACCAGAAGATAAATTAGTGCAGTGCCAAAATTTAGGAAGTAATGCATCTACTGTATAAAAATTACTGAATTTCTATACGTATTTTAATAGTGTCGGCACCCGATGAAAATGAATTTGCTGTATTTACACATATTAAAGGTAAAATTTATACGGATTTCAATGAAGTTCGTCAAGAAATTGAAGCAGAAACAGATCGACTTGGCGGAAAAAAGGTTTTCTAATATATAAAGTATCCTATGATAAATTATCATTTTATACATAGAACATTTCAAATGAGCCAATAACATTAAAAATTTATTCACCGAAAGTTGTAACACTTACGTTAATTGATTTACCTGGTTTGACAAAAGTAAGTTTTCATGATACTCATTTTTGTTAAAAATGAAATGAATTTAATTCAAAAATTGCAGATACCTGTAGAAGATCAACCGCTTGATATTGAAAATCAAGTACGAAATTTAATTATGTATTATATATCAAATCCAAATGCTATTATTCTTGCTATAACACCTGCTAATGTAGATTTTTCAACATCGGAAGCTGTTAAATTCGCAAAAGAAGTCGATCCTGAAGGTTGTTTTTTTTTCTTTTTGATAAAATAAAATTCTATCTTAAGAAGAAACAAACAACCCTTTTTTTTCTTATTAGGAAGACGAACATTAGCTGTTCTAACAAAACTTGATTTAATGGATCGTGGAACAGATGCATATGATGTACTTTGTGGAAGAATTATTCCTGTTAAATTAGGTATTATCGGCGTTGTTAATCGAAGTCAAGAAGATATTCATAAGAAAAAAGTTCGTTGTAAAATAAAAATTAAAGAATCTATTCTTCTTTGGTTCTTTTTGTTTAGCCAATTGAAGAAGCACTTCGTTATGAATCTGCTTTTCATCAAAAAAATTATCCTTCTATTGCTAGTCGTAATGGAACACCATTTCTTGCTAAAACATTAAATAGAGTATATTTCAAAACAAAAATAAATCCATAAAGTATACGTATAGAAATTCTTTTTTTTTGTTTTATTTTGATAGTTATTAATGCATCACATTCGAGATTGTTTACCAGGATTGAAAACACGTATTAATCAGATGGTGTCTCATTTTCAAGCACTTGTAAATTCATTTGGTGAACCAATCGAAGATAAAGTTGGAGTTTCATATTAACGCAATAAAATATTTAAAATACATTATTCTATAGGGTCGATTGTTACTTCAAATAATAACAAAATTTGCATCAAGTTATTGTGCTACAATTGAAGGAACAGCAAAAAATATTGAAGTTTCAGAATTGTTGGTTTCTTTTTAAATTTTCAGAAACAATAACAAAAAATTTTGTTTCGCTAATCATTATTTAGATGTGGTGGTGCACGAATTTGTTATATATTCCATGAAACATTCGCACGTGCTCTTGAATCAATTAATCCATTGGATACTTTAACAACATTTGATATATTGACAGCGATACGAAATGCTACTGTAAGAATTATTTTTTGTCTCAGTTCTAATAATATTTAGTTTGGTTTTAGGGTCCAAGACCTGCTTTATTTGTACCTGAAGTTTCCTTTGAATTGCTTGTAAAACGACAGATAAAACGTTTAGAAGATCCAGGCTTACGATGTGTTGAGCTTGTACACGAAGAATTACAGCGAATTATACAACATTGCGGTGCTCAAGTATGTGACGTTTTTGCTTTGCTGCTTTTTATTTTTAATTTTTAAAATGATTTTTGAATAAAATTTTAGCAAGAATTTATTCGATTTCCTCGTTTACATGAAAAAATTGTTGATGTCGTCACACATTTATTACGTCGTCGTTTGCCCGAAACCAATCGAATGGTTGAAAATCTTGTTGGTATTGAATTAGCATATATTAATACAAAACATCCAGATTTTCATGAAGCTGGACTTATTCATAAAGCTTTAACGGGTGGTGATTATATTGCAACAGTAAATCCAAGTCAGCCACAGCAACCTCCACAAAACAAATCTCAGCGTGATAATCCACGAGGAAAAGAAAATCAAGTTCGTCACATTAACATATATAGAAACAAGCAACACATTTACTATGTTCTTAATCTTTTTATTTTAATAGAATAGTGATGAATCAACAATAGGAAAAGTAGCTTCACATATTCGTATCTCAGGCCAACAAAATCAAACTGATGGTAATGATAATGAATCAATAGTCAATGGTGAACAATCATCACCCTATATGTCAAATGCTATGACTAGTTCTTCAACAATATCATCAATGGTACCTATTAGTGATGGAGTAAGATTTTAGTTAGTTTTCGATGTTTAGAGACAAATATCAACTCATGTTCTGTAAAGACGAAGGATTATTAGAATTCTATTCAGATGTTCTCTAGAAGAAAGGGAAGCATCTATTTTACGAAACAGGTATATATACAATGGTTTGCAAAAAAAAAACTTGGAACAATCTCGCAACATAAAGATTTAATGTTTTCTAGATTCTCTTGAGCCTTTTTTTGCGGTAAATGTAGATTTATACTAAGTAGATTATCTACGAAAAATATTCATATATTTGATTGGTTTCTATTTTATAGTTCTGTAATAATAACCTGATATAGCTAAGACAACCAGCCTAAAATCACATCAAACGTTCTGATTACATTATTGGAACATCAGAATTTGTTCTAATAAGAAAATCTACCGATATACAAAGATAACATTGCCTACAATTAGATACCAAATTAAAAATCTCAGAACTCAATGTTTTCGGGAATAGTGAGCAACTAATGGTCGAAAAAAGTGTGATTAATACCAAATACAGCTAAAAATTAAATGCATTTATTCGAGAAAATAATGAAGTACTTTAAAACAATTGACTGAAAAATGACGCAAACAATGTAAATTAACTGTTTCCACGAGCGCAATCTCACGCCATTTGAATCGCCTTAAAGATGAACATTGAAAAACTTTATAATCAAAATTGACTAGCAGAAAAAAGATAGATATTCCTTGGTTATTTAAAAGAAAGTAGAATGAACCAAATATTGGATCAGATATTCTGAGACTGTAAACTGATATGTATTAAATATAGAAACATTCTTTTAAAAGCAGTTTAAAAAGGCGTTAATATACGCTAAAGATTCATTCCAAGTTTTTTTGCAAACCATTGAATATAACGGTTTATAATAACTAAAAATGGCATAAGGACGAACGTGATCTTCAAAGATATATCGCCTGATGTTCTTCGAGAACAATATCTGCCTATAATGATTGAAAACGGAAATAATCTTGAAAACTAGTTGGAAAATGATAGATTTTCTCAAATTTAGTTTGATGTTAAGTATAAGCTCAGGAAATTTAGCCATTCCAAACTATTGACACGTTCTTATATCGTTAACAATAAAAATTTAGCATTCTTTGAAAGATTTCTACATGATTTATTAGTTAAGAGAAAAATAATAAACACCTGTCAAAGCAGAAAAAATATTCAATTGGTTCATTTATTTTTCATTAGGATGTAGTTTAAATTATTCGTCTTTTCTCGTTACATTTTTGCATTTCTATATCATTATAGTTCATATATTCGTCTTGTTCTTCTTTACTTTTAATTAAAAACGACTTTGTTGCGGAAAGTAAGACATCAATAGAAGCTAATGTATGCTAATCATACATGCAATTGAGATCGTAATAGAAATTTGGGAATTATCCCGGGAACACAAGTCGAAGAAAATTGTTTTCAGCTGACATCAGCATTGTTTTCGATGCCGAAAAAAGCACAATGAAGCATTCATTTCTTTTATAATCTTCGGATCTCTTACATTCTCTGAGTTCTGTTCTATATAAACAAAAAATGAAAATTGCCTGAAATCTTCTGGGAAAAGACATCAGTAGCTTCTTCGAACTTCAATAAGAATGAATTAGCATTTGTTCTTTATGTTTTCTATTTATTCTCATAAATTTTATTCAAATATTTACTTAGACAACAGTCAATTCACGAAAACTTTCACCGCGTGAACAACGTGATTGTGAAGTGATTGGTAAATATTTTCAAAAATTACATTTTATATTTATTCTTGAATATTTAGAAAAATTAATTCGTTCTTACTTTTGGATTGTTCGTAAAAATATTCAAGATAGTGTGCCTAAAGCCATTATGCATTTTCTTGTTAATTATGTAAAAGATCAATTACAAAGTGAACTTGTTGCATCACTCTACAAAACACCTACACATGAACATGATGAATTACTTGATGAATCTGGTCAAATTGCTCAAAGACGAAAAGACGCACAGGAAATGCTTGAAGTATGATTATTGATTAAAATTGTTTTTACTTTCTATTTGACACGATCAAATTCTATTTTTCTAGGCCTTACATAAAGCAAATCAAATAATATCTGAAGTTCGCGAAACCCATCTCTGGTGAAAATCAATGTAAAATAATACATGAAAGTTGTTTTACAAGTTCATAATATAAGAAAAACTAGAACAAAAATACCAATCTATTTTTCTTTTTCTTTATTTGAAACAAATCCTTAGATTTCTATCGTACGTGAACGTGGTGGTTAGTCAGTCTGTTTTCTTCGTTTTTGTATTTCCATAAAACGCCCTGTATTTTCTGTTTTTTTGTGTACGTGCGATAAGAAGACCTTTCTATGATTTACTTTTCTTTTTTAATTTAAAACACGATAATAAAGCAGAAGAAAAAAAAGGTAGCAACTTTTTATGACCATGTTTCTCTTTGAAATTGCTTTGTACGTTCCATTTCACGTAGATAAGCATCTGCTTGCTCATTTGTCATGTTTCCATCTTTGATAAAGACAGTTTTTAATGCATCGGCAACTTGTTCAGGTACTTGTTTAGCATTTCCAGCAAGATAAACTCGTGCTTGTTTATGCGCAATCCATTCCCATACTAAATGACCATATTCAATAATTTTATGTTGAACATAAATTTTATCTTCTTGATCACGTGAATATGCTGGAATATAGATAAGATTAATTTTATCGTTTAAAAGATCATTTTCAATGAATGCATCTTTTGTTCGATAACGACATCCAAAAAATAGCATATTCAATAATTGATTATTGAAACTTCTTTCAAGAATCCAACCACGAAATGGTGCAACACCAGTACCAGGTCCAATCATGAGTGCTGGTCGATCATCATCAATTAAATTAAACGATGGTGCTATTCGCATTAGAATGTGTTCACCAGGTTCAAGACGAGACAAATAATTACTACATAAACCTTCACGATAAAGTGCAATAATTGTTTTATAACGAACAACAGCAACTAATAGTTGTATTCGACTTTGATGAATCTTTGGACTTGATGCAATCGAAAAAGAACGTGGACGTATTGGTGGGAAAATATCAAAGACATAATTGAAGGGAATAGATGATGTTGTCAGAGGAAAATCTTGTAAAACTTCAACACTTGTACGTCGTGGCCGATGGCAATACGCATAGAGATCGTCGATACTTTCTGGTTGTAAAAATTCTAATAGACGTTCTCGTTCGCGTTCATCATTAGAAAACCAAACTAATTTTTCAAAAAATGATCGTGATGGGATACGTGTTATATGTAAATAATCACGAAATAATTCTAATACAGTCATTGATAGAAATGATGTTTCATTGGAAGCAATAAATTGATGATTAAGTTTATCTTCTACATTGAGAAGTTTTGCAAGAAGACGAACAGCCGGTAAAGGACATTGCGGAAGAATGACAGCAACATCTCCACATTTATATGAAAGATTTGTATCGAATTCAAGTAAACGTACATCTTGCCAATGATCCAATGCAGTTACACGTGTATTCGAAATAAGAGGAACAGAAATATAACCAGTTGGTACTTTAGGAATGTTGATTGATGATTGTAAACTAATAAAAAATTGAAAATATAAAACTTTTTGTTAATAAAATTAAAGTAGACGAATACTTTGACAAATCTTTTTCACGACTATCAATCCATTCTATTTGATATTTACTTGGTAAACATCGATCAATGTGTGGTATAAATTCTTGGCCGGTGAGATCACCAAAAGCTTTCCAAAATATTTTCGTAAATGTTTGATCAATGCAACCATCAATTCCTAAAAAAAAATATTAAAAAAAATATGTAATCATTGAATTCATTATATCTATTCTACCTTGAAAAAGGCGTACCATGTGGATGTTGTTCATCAGCAAGAACTTTCTCACATATAGTATGTGCACCTAATTGTTCCAATCGTTTCGATAATTTTTTTGCAACAAAATTAAATTTTGGATATGTTGAATCACCTAAACCAATTAAACCATAATGAATATGCGATAAAACGGATGGTATGGATGATAAAGATTTTTTCATAATTATTCTCCAAAATTGACGCATATTTTCAGGTTCTTCACCATCACCAGTGGTTGATACAATAAAAAGAACATAAATTCCAAGATCTTGCATTGATTGAATAGAATTCAATGATCGAACACGACATTGAACACCTGCCGATCGAGCCATGCATGCAAAACGTTCACTAACATCTTCAGCTGTACCCGTTTGGCTGCCAAATAAAATTTCAAGTAGCATTTATCTGAATAAGAAAAAAACCAAAGATGCAAAAAAAGATATAGCCCTTGCTTATTCGTTTCTTATAACCCGTCTATTGTATTCACGTGTGGAAAAGAAAAGAAAGAAATAAATAGAAGAAGAAGAGAAAAAAAATGAATAACGAGAGAACGGTAAAAGCAAACTTTATTCTCTTTTCTACATCAATAATGGAAAGGTGAAGCAAATCTTTAACTGCGATGCCCGAACGCAGAATGAGAACAGAGAACGTCGCAGCAAGATATCGCAACGTGTTACGTTCACTGATTTATCTACAAAAAGTTGAAAATTATTGTAACAGTAGAATAAAAGATCTATAACTGGTAAATTATTTCTTTTCTTTCGATAAAATTTGTTTATTCTCATAATCCATAATTTTACTAACGCTCATATAGTAGGAGATGAAGCTGTTTTTCTCTTCTTAGCAACGGGAGCTATAGGTTCATACAAACGGCAATACACAGAATAGCAACCAATCTGTTTTTTCTCTTCCATTCTCATTCAATATTTCATTATATAGATGGCCAAATGCTACCAACGAGAAACATCAAATTTTTATTCTAATCTTAAATATCAAAACGCATCATCATCATCATCATCCGATATTCTCAATAATCCACATACTCTTACCGTTATTTTTTCAAGAGAAAAAATTCTTAATCAAACGACATAGTTATGTTTCTTAATAAACCTTGGCTTACTACTATGCGTTTTCTTCTGTTTGCTTAAATCTCACTAAAAAATTCGTTATTGTTTCAAAATGTGTCCTCATTCTCTAATATTATTCTAGATGTCTTGTGATTTATTTGCAAATAAATCAACATTCTTAAAACTGACGCCATGACGAGTATACCAAGTAATAATATGCTTCTATTACCACCATCAGCATTTCAATCGACATCATCATTGTATCTAAATAGTGATAAAGAAAATCAATCAATTACAACAACACCAATAACAAATACAGTTCATGAACAACTTGAACAATTACAATTTGAAATGGGCAGATTGCGAACAGATAATGAAGCACTAAAAACTTCGGGACGAGGTAATAAAATGAACCTTTACATCATGTGAAAAAAAATTCTTTTCTCTTTTTTTTGTGTTTCAGATTTACTAGAACGTGCACCACGATTGATAAATATACCTCATCGTTCAAATATTGTACAAGAAACTCTTGAAGATATAATTCAACAACAGGCAACGGAAATCGAACGTTTACGTAATGAACTTGAACGTGAAAAATCTCGTTGTTTAGTAGCAATCAATGACCTCGAACAAAATTTACGTACAAAAGAATTATCATGGAAAGCACAATCAAATGAATTTGAATTACGTTCAGCTGAATTACAAAAAGTTCGAAAAGAAAAACTTTATTATGAACAATTATTATCATCGCAAAAATTGTCAACATCATCGGAAATTGTTAGCAATAAATTATGTCAACAACTTGAACAACGTGAAAAAGAAAATGTTTCACTCAATGATGAAATCCGACTATTAAGTTTAAGGTAAAATTTATAATAAAATCAAATGTTACGAACAAAAATAATATTTATTTGATAGATTAACATCAATGAATGATGTTTTGACTTTGCAAGAAGAAAAACTCGAACAACCGACATTGAATAATCATGAAAAACGACAATCACTTCTCAATTGTTGGCGAACGAAAGTTTATGATTTACTTATGCAACTTAAATCGATGGAATTAATCCTTAAAAATAATAGTAATAGGTTTTCTAATGGTAAGGAGAAGGAAAAAAATTTTGTTTGATTTCAAGTTTATACTGATTTAGAAAATTATTTACTTTTCGATGCGCACGAAATGAGTTTTTTTTTATTTCTTCTAATTCACAACATAGTTTAAGTAAAAAGCTAAAAATAGAATTAATCTTCTATTTATTTAGACTGTGTAGTATATTTAAGGGAAAGGTCACATGAGCACAAAACGTGCATTCGATTAACTTTGACAAAAATATTCTCAATGCAATTTCTAATAGGCAAATCAATAAAAATCTTGTAAATTGAGTCATAATCTTTTTTCTTCTTGTCTTTGAATTCAATTTACTGGTACTGAAATCATTATACCGATATCATGGCAGAAGTAAACATTTTGCTTACATGACTCATTCATAGAATGCTGCTCTTATTTTGAGACGAAATCTTATGATATCTGCAAGAAATATTTAGTAACGCTATATCAACTAACTTGAATTACTCTAATCGTATCGTAAAAGTAGGAGCTCAAGTGACTGAATATGTTCTTTTGAATAATATGATTAATATACGTATTATTTATTTATTTTTTTTGATAACTTCATTTTAAATTAACGTAGAGTGAGAATTTTAAGATGCTTATATCTGTTTGAAGAAATTTTTGTATAACTAGTAACAAGTATGATTTATTCTTGTTAGTTCAGTTCGTAGTTGGGGTCTAGTTAATTTTCTTTCTCGAGTAAAAATATTCGAATAGTCTAGCTGTATAAATATATTATTAGCTACCAACTCAATGAACTGTTATTACAGAATTTTAGTCCTTAAAACTTAGAAGTTTTTTTTTCTCTCTATCGAACATTCATCAAAAAAAGATTGACCAGGTTCGATTATATTATTACATGAGATACTAAATTCCTTTTACAAACGATTAAAGGATAGACCAACTTTAAAATAGTTGTCTTGTATTTCGTTAATATAAACTAATTTTCAGACCTTCACAACTTATAGTTGTTGTAGTCCGATAAAGAGATTAAAAGACTGATGCTTATTACTATACAATGAAATAGGTTTGTAGAGAAAAAAATCTACTAAACAGTAGTTTGATTCAAAAGGATCAAATTATAACTTTTCATCGATTCAATTAGGCGAACCAATGATAACATTATTATCGGAAGCAGAAAATTAGATAGGTTTTTAGATTACCGAAATCTTTAAATATTTAACTAGTAACAAAATCGAATGCTTAGATTTTTTCCGCTGACTTCAAATGTGTCAAATGTTTGATTTTATATTTGTATACTTGATTATTTTTCTAGACATTGAACAATTACAAGGCAAAGTCAATGAACTTTTACATGAAAATAAACTTTTACAAACTCAATATGATGAACGTAAAATTCATATTCAGTATGCATCCTTTTTTATGTAGTTTCTTTATTAGTTTTTCTCATTTAGATATCTTGAATCAAAATTACATCAATCGGATTCAAATTTAAGTATAATGCTTGACGAAAATACATCTCTCAAGCAGCGACTTCAATCTTTTGAAAATACTGAACAAACATTACGCGATATGATTATCAAATATACAACAAATCCTCAGTATGATGATTTATTTAAAACAATAAATAAAACTCTTGCTATCTATGAACAACGACTTGGCTATATAAATAAACGTTTTCTTATTCTTCAAACATTATTCAATCGTCAATTATTATCTTTGTCATCGAAGCATCATACGACTATTGCTATACAAACTGAAGATGAACAGTATATTGATTTATCATTACTTGAACGTGAATTGAAAACTGTTTCTACTGAACGTGATTTACTTGCACATAAACTTGATCAAGAATATGAGCAATCAAAATTACGTCTTGAGCAAAGCGAACAAAAATATAAACAAGATTTTGTAGTTAGTAATGAAAAATTATCCATGATGCAATTGATTTTAGAAGAAAATTCAAATAAAATTCATTCCTACGAAATAATTTTAAATGAGAAAGAGAAACAATTAAAAGATTTAACGGAAAAATGGGTTCATGAACAACAGAAACAATCAGAAAATATTGATTCATTAAAGCAAGAATTTCGAGTATGAAATTAGATAAGTTTTTGCTTTTGCATTATTCCTTTTGCTTTTAGGAACGTGAAGAAACAATATTAAATGATAAAGATAATTTAGAGAAACAATTAAACGAAGCAAAACGTGAACAAGCAAAATTAGCAGCTAACTGCAGGTTCTTGTTTTTCTTTTCAAAGTTTAAAATAATCAAATACAACTTCTTCTAGACAAATGGAACGAACAACAACTCGTGAAAAAGAACGCTGGCAACGTCAAATAGCTGATGCACAATTACGATCTGATACTGAATTAGATAAACTGACGAAACGTATCATGACACTTGAACGTGAACGTAATTTACTTATGAAATCCATTCATCAAGAAAAATCCTATTCTCCACAAATAGCATCATCAGATGATGGTGATCTTCAATATCTTGTTTCAGAAATTCGGCAATTAGCAAGTAAAGCTTTAGATGAATCAAGTGACGAAGAAGACATAAATAAAATATCATAAAATAACGATCAAAGAAAGAAAGAATTGATATTCATATTCGCACTATGTGAAAGCCAATTATCTTTGTTGTACAAATTTTGACGACAAAATTTCTAATGGATATTAAAGTTTTATTAAAATAATAAAATAATCTATCTCATTTAGTGATAGAATTCTATATTAATTTTAGTTTCTTATTAATCTCATATTATCTGGAAGAAAATAACATGAGAATGTCTACATAATGCGTCAACACTCATATATATCATAGTTTTGCCAATATTGATAGTAGAAAAAGTATTTAATTTATTCATCGAAGGAATGATAAAATGTGCTATTATATCAGTATGATTTATTTTTGGTTGTATTGAATAGAAATAACATGGGACAATTTTAATAAGTTGAAGTAGCGATCACAATGGTAAAAAGAAGAAGAAGCATGAAATCTATTATGACTTGGTTCTATTCATGACAGAGGATGTACTACTGAGTATGTCTCGCTCCTATTAACGTTTCAACAACAATAACAAAACAGCTTATTTTTATTTCTTTTTCAGCTGGTTAACAGCGTATAGTGTTTCGAATTTCTCTCTCGCAAAGTTATTATGATAGTGTAACATATTGAGAGAAAGTATTATGAATTGTTTCAGCACCTCAAACAAATGACGGAGTGTGTCTTCGTCGAAAACTATAATGAAAGTTGTTAGACTAGAACTTACTTAAAGTGACAATCCTTATGACAAATGAATTATATTGGACAGTTATATTCACTTTAAAAACTGAGATATTTTATGATATAATTTGTGTTTTTTTTTTAATAACTACAATATATGTTGGCCATTGGCGATAACACTTTGATCTTTAGACTTGTGCAATTTTTACTTCTTTCTCAGAATATTTATATTGGCAGAAGAACAAATGAAGTATCGAGTCTATCCGCCACCTTTCTCTCTTATTTTCAGGTGAAAATGAAAGGAAACACATTCTTGCAACACTTCTATTTATTCTAAATTATAATGTAGATTTTAACACATCGAAAAATGACGGTCCGAAGTTAGAGTTCGTACAAATTTGTTTGTGAGCACCAAGAAGGTGCTTTGCTGAAAAGCCATATCATCCGCTAAACTAACCTCAAACGAATTATGTACACTCTATCCTCATATGACCGTCACAACAACCTTTTTTAATTAATTAAAAAATATCAAATCTGGAATTTGCAATAAATCTAATAAAATAATTTTTTTTTAGAAATAAAATATATTTAGCAAATAAAATTCACACATAATCTATATTAATCTGATAGTAAAAACTTTAATAAGAAAATAATTAATAACAGTTTTAATTATTTTCATGTAATGTATAAAATATTATCATATTTGGTATTCGTGGATAATTTATACTATGAAAGAATTGCCTGAAACTTGATAATTCTGTTTTGTTAAAAATTAATGCAAAACTTCTTAAATTAATTTCTTTTTTATTAGATTTTAATTTCAAGTAAATTTCTTTTATGCCACGTAAATAAGAAAAAGACCAAAATTCTCTCTGTTCTGTTCTCATACTCATTGCATAGCCAAGATAAATTTGTTGCACAATCTCAATATTTCTTCAAAATATAATAGGTTTATAATATGAAATTGACGTGGTCCGCTAAGGGATAGCATCGTACTTCTGTTTACAAGATATAAGATCTAATATGCTGAAGGGCCATATCATATCCGCTACATAACATCATCAAATATTTAATTACAAAATGGAAATACGATAATGAAGTACTTATCCCTTGATACACGACCACACCCTTTTTCGGGATCAGATTATTTTTCTGAGAAATAACCGGGCGAAATCTAATGGCTAGTATTTTATTTTGAAGCCTTCGTTGCTTAGAATATAAAAATTGTATAATTGTATAGGTTATACCTTTTTCTATGGTGTTTTTAATATACATATCGCACTTTGATTCATTTCTGTGTTATATGCGTCAATAAGTATCCAACGTTGTGACTTGAACTATTTATTGTGATCAGTGATGCACGTCCAGCTAGTTATTCATTAACACGACCTCTGTATTTTATTTTTTTACTTTCTACAAAACATAGTCATAGTTTTATTGCGCTTATTTCAAACCAAAGGTAGTAATATTTTGTGTACAAGTTATCACTATAATCGAGATCAACTTTTCAAGCCAGTCACAATGAATGGTGCGGAGGCCAGCGGACATTCATCACCAGCTAGTGGAAAAAGTGGAGAGAAGAAAGATAGAAAATTTCTATCAAAAACTGTTGATTCAGTTCGAGATAAAGTACATCGCTTTACTGGTGGACTTCGAGATAAAGCACATAATTTAAGACAAAGTAAAAATTCAAATGAAACGAAAACCAATGCAAATCCTAATGTCGAACAATCTCAAGATCTTGCAGTTGCACGTACGTAGTTTTAGCAAGTATTGATTCGACAGCGTACTTATTTTATTCTTAGACACTGCGAATATACGAGAGACTTCACGATCAAACCAACCGCCGGCATCAAGAGCAGAGCAATCAAATGCTTCAAGTACGTAGCTTTAGCAAGTATTAGTATTAAAAAAGAAATTGTTTTTTATTCTAAGGTACTGTGAACAAACCAGAGACTTCACGATCAAACCAACCGCCGGCATCAAGAGCAGAACAACAACCAGATACTACAGTCTCTACTCAATCAAGTATAAAAATACTACGAAAGTCTACGATGTTTTCTATATAGTATTTCTTCTGCTGTAGGAGCTCGATCGGAGCAATCGGCTTCAAATGATTCACCAATTAAACCATCTAACGAGCATAAAGATGTTGCTATCAGCGCCAGAGCTGTTGTGTCTAGTAAAACAAATTTTGAAAATTAATATACACTACAAAAGATTTCTTTCAGAACGATCTGCTGTGAATTCAAATATGAAAACATTAAATTCAACAAATGAGAAAACAAAGATTAACGAGGCAACAAATGCATTATCTTCTGAGCCAAACGATAAAGCTCAAGTTCATATCTCATTTCTAAGTTTGGAAATTGATAACTTGTTAAAAATTGCTATGCTTTGTTTCTCCTATTTTATTCTACTGTAGATATATACACTGTTGATGATGTATTCGAACGACTAGATGAAGCTATTGAAGAAGCTGACATTGATATCGACGGTGACAAAGGAAAAATGACTCTCCATATTGAAACAGGACCAGCTGCTTCTAAATTTTCTACATCTACTGCCAAAAAGAAGAGGCTGTCACCAGGAAAGAAAGAAGAAAAAATAATTAGAAATTCAGATTCAGATTCAGATTCAGATGAAGACGAAAATCCAATAATTATCGATCATCATAAAATACATACTGTTGAGGATCTTCTTCTTAAACTTGATAATCAAGCACGAAATCGAAGAGTTGTACTAAAAAATGAATCCCATAGTTCTGATTCAATCGATGTAAAAAAACCTACGAATCCATCTTCTATTGATTCACTACTCTCGACAGTCGCTAATAAAAGTGACAATGTATCATCAGCAGAAATAGCTGTTAAATCATCAACAGTTCACGACGATCAAATCAATGTGAATGTTGAAAGTGGCGTTGATCATTTAGATCGTAAAAACGGTGTCGTTCAACCTGCTCCGATGGTTATTGATAAAAAGAAGCAAGAAAGAAAAAAACTTGGTTTGTTTACGTTTAATTTTTAGAATTTATGATTTATTATCAAGATAATCTTAATTCTTTAATTACACACAGCCCCACTACCACCATCACCGAACAAAGACGAAAAGAAGCATGGCGAAGAAACAATCACTACTGTGCCCAAAGAACAACAAAATAGTGCGTTTAACCCTTTTTTTGTCTTATATTAACAGTATGCATTTTTTTAAATTGGTATTGCTTTGTTATTTTAGTCAAGTCAGTTGATTCTATAACTAATCATCAAAACATTGCTGATGAGTCATCAAAAATAGGCGTCGAGTCTAACAGTAATCGTCAAAACATTTGTTTTATAAATTTATTCGATCGGACAAATTCTTTTCAATTTTAGTCTCACATCCCGATAGTAAACAAACAGTAGATGGTCAAAGTCGAAATTTTATAACGGCGAAACCTATATTTCAGGTCACTAAACAAAATCGACAAACTTTGTATTCATCAACAAGTGAGGATGAATATGAAATGTAGTCAACGTTTGTGAGTACATTAGTAGGAGAAAAATTTCGAATTTTCTCCTCAACTGATGTTAATTTCAATTCAAAAAAGAACGAAGTTAATTTTAATTTTCTTGTAGTTTTTTCTCGCTCCTTAATTGAAATAAATAAGTTGAAAAAGAAACCGAACAAACCAAATTGAAAAATAACAAATATCACATAAGAGAGAAGAAAAATGAAGGAATAAAATTTATGTTTGTATATGCATAGGTGTGTTATTTGACAATATTCTGAAACCATTTAGAATAGTAAGTTGCAACTTCAGCAACATTTGACGTTAATGGACGAACCGATGCTAAATTAGCGTCACTTCCTATACTATGAATAGTATGATGTTCTTGATCATGAGTTATATTCGATTTAAGAATATTTCCTTTTGATAATGGTTTTTGTCCAGATGATATTGAAGAAAGATTAGTTGCTATTGGTAGTAATGAAAAACGTTGTGTACACGAAGAAAGTGAAAGAATATTATTTGTGTCTTGACTATTCATTGTCAATGGTTTTGATGGTACAAGACGATCGTTTGTTATCAAATGTCCAAATAAAAGCTAAAAATGAAATAATTATGGAAATGATTGTAATTATTTATATTCTTACTGAAGATCGAGGAACGATTTTCTGTAAATGACTTTGCATATATGGTGAAAGAACATTTAAATCAAATGGATCGATTTCACTTTCAATGTTTTCAACTAATTTAAAAAATCGGTCATTAATATCTTTTGTATTCTATATAAAAATGTCAATTATAGGAAATTCTATTCGTTTTATTTTAAAATTAACATACTATACTGTTATCTTTACGTTCCAATAGCATATGAACAAATCGAAGATCGTATACTATTTGAATAATGCGTGTTTGTATACGTTTTTTACTAGCTCGTTGTTGACCTTCGGTTGACCACCATGATCCATATACATTTAAAAATGTTTGCAAAATACGATACGCCATTTCACTTGATAATTCTCTTAAAAAACAAAATACAATGAAGTAAAATAGAAAGAAATGTAGTGAATTAAATCTTCAATTACTTGTCCAGGCCATGTGCTAGTGCCTGATTGATTTCTTGACAGGAATAAAATAGAAGCTCTTCGATAAATGGCGTACAATACATTGGAACACGTATAACACTTTTATAGGTTTTATCAGTATCAAGACTTTCTTCAATTTCAATTTCATCCCAAACCTAAAGAACAGTAAATAGAAGAATAAATCAATAATGATAAATTTGAATAAGAATAATTACAAGTGTTGGTATTTCATCGAGAAATGTTGATAATTTATTTCGTAGAACCATATCGATTTTAGCACATATATGAATTATCCATTGTCTAAGAAAATTTAAAAATAATGTTACGAAGAATAAATCAAAATTTTCTACTTAAATAGATCAATATGTGCGGTCATAAACATTTCGCGAGTTTTCAACCATGAAGTCTTTTCATTCTAAAAACAATTGTTACATAATATAGAGTAAGAATATGTATGAAAAGAACTAGTTGGATCTTAATAATTTCACGAAACATTAATCTAGTGAAAAATCTACCATGATGCAATCATGTTTGAATAATAGCTACCTTTGTAGAAAAGAAAAAAAGATACAATTCAATAGTACTTTGAGCTAAATATCTCTGAGAATATGTAACAATAAAAGTTCTTCCAACTTTAGATCTTTTTCAGCATTTTGAGTATCGTCAAATCGGCTGAGCAAAATTTTTTTGCAGTATCTTTTTTCTACAATACTGTGCTCGTGGTGAATCTCATACTAATTTTAGAATACAAATAATTCACTACTAAATAATCAATGCATCAAACAAATATGTTTTCTTTATTTCTAGCTCTTCTGTTGTATTGATGAAGAGAACTTCATGTATTTTTCATCTTTAAAATAAAGAGACAAGATATCAACTTAATCGTCCGATATGTGTTTTTAAGATGAGTAAAATCATTAAAATAAATTACAACTTCAATAATACAGTTCCCTTCGTTGTATTACTATCTTATAATATTCAAGAAGCATAACGAAACAGTTATACGTGGCTCACTTTGTCCAATGATCGTTTTGTTTGAGAGGTTCCTCGAATTTTTCTAAAAATGAAGATTATTAGAAATATACAAATATATATCTTGCATGTTTACCTATCCGCCATCGGACTAGTGACAGAATCTGCAACATTCGTAACAAGTTCGAGTGAATTTTTGAGATTCTTACAAGCAATAGGTATTGCTCGTGAGCATGAACCAAGCCAAATTAAACTAAAATCGAATGTAGATCTCTTGCTTTTGTCTATTAAAACAAAAAACAAACCTCGATAAAGTTTGTTCTTCATTTCCAATTTTTTCATTTTCATTTGCTATTTGTCGTAGACGCGCAAGTAATCTAGATAGTTACCAATTCTGTATTTTTTTTAAGACAAGCAAAACAAAATCTATATGTACGTTGTACAAAATTGAATAACACATTCTTCAAGATGTTCCTCAACAAATCCACTATCAGAATAAATCGAAGAATTAGAACTATTATTTGTTG
The DNA here is from genome assembly GCA_900239745.1 of Rotaria magnacalcarata. Taxonomy (NCBI): domain Eukaryota; kingdom Metazoa; phylum Rotifera; class Eurotatoria; order Philodinida; family Philodinidae; genus Rotaria; species Rotaria magnacalcarata. The sequence continues at coordinate 52,476 of OENM01000315.1, read as the reverse complement.
TTGATAGACTTGTATCTGATATGGATGACATTGAACTAACATCAGCGACAGAAAATTCATTAACATCATCAAGAATTTGTCGTAATTCATCATCCAACTCTCGGCATAAACTAAACGACGATTATTCAGATTGTGAATAAAAAAAATTAAATTACCTCTGAAGATCCATTGAAATAGCAACAGCTTTTAATGAAAATTTTGCATCACCAACAGGATTTCGATGCGTAGATGGTGTCCATACATAATCACTTGGAGTATTATTATCCACATCACTCCATATATAATTCAAAACATTAAATTCCAATGATGATCTAAATGAAAATACTTCAATAGTTATATACCGAAAACAAAACATACAACTAAGCGACTTCTATAATTACATTTCATATTTCTAAAAAACTCTTATCCATGAAACATCTTCAAGTCGGATTATAATTGTTTTCTGAAGATAATCAATCGCTAGAGCGATAGTTTGTCTTTTTCTCTTTCGATGAACTCAGAAATATTGATATTTTAGTTAAAAAATGATCAAATTAAGGTTTATATATCTGTAATCGGTGATAAATATGACGAATGCGTATTACATGTAATTATAATATGTGCAAAAATTTTAAAAGTCGTAAATGTAAACTATGCTGTTCATCGAAACATTCAGTATGATTTCTGAATGTTTCGCTGCCGTTATTCAAAATTCTTTTCCTTTGTAAATAAAATATGAGATTCATAATGAATGAATACTCACTTATCAATCTTAGTTGTAGAATTGTGAAATGCTTTAAGACATTGTTCAATCTTTTGTATTGCTGTTTGATTAAATTGATCAAAACGAACATGAAGTACTTGCTGGAAAATAGAAGAATTATTTTAATAATCATAGCAAAATACTTATTATTATTATTTTCGTTTACTTTAGCACGTGCACGTAATTCAACTTTAATCAAATCATCCCATAATCGAATATGTTTATTATTTCCATTTAATAGACGATTACAAACTGTTGACCATTGTTCCATACGTTCCTAAAGGAAAATCAAGAGTTAAATGTATTTTAGAAAAAATAAATCGTTTAGGTTTTGGTGAAATTAAAATGGTTTTTAACTCCTTTCGTTTCAAATTAGACAACATACCTCAGTCATTAATGAGACAAGACTTGATTTAAGATGAAGCAATGGTTTGAGTGATGTTGTATGATTCAATAATTCACGTATACCCGTTTTAACTGCTTCTAATGCTCTAGAAAAATAAAGGATGAATTGAAAAAAAAATGCATCTCTTTCTTTCTTACGTTTGTAACCATTTCTCTATAGTACTTTGAACAAGTTCTTGTTGTCGAGATTCATATTCAGAAAGATCCACAGGTTCACAATCTAAAATGATTTTTGTAATGCAACGACGAAATATAAAACTTTAAAAAAAAATTTACTTTTAAAAAATGTCTCTTGAATATTTAATATATGTTGTTGTCCGTATGACAGTATATTATTGATCTTTGAACTATCAATATCATTTGATGTATTGTAGAATGTCAAAACATATTTTTTTAATTGATCATATTTGTCTAGAAGGAAGCATGAAAATATATTGATACTAACACATTTCTCTTCATACCAGTGTTATTATCATTTTTGCTGAAGAGAATATCTAGTTCAAAAATGGTATTGATAAATAGCACGAGTAATTGTCGAACTGTATCTTTTGAACTTTGCTCTTAAATAAAAATTAGAAAAATTATCTTTAACATGTATATTTTAGAAAGAATAATTACTCGAATCTACATTTTGATAGGATTCTTTAATTGTATCCTAAATAGTTAAATATGAAAATGATGATAAGTATGTGCAATAATAGACAAACCAATTTTGCAGTAATAAATTTATTTAATGTTTGTTCTACTGTTTTACCACCAAATACAATAAGAGTCGATAGAGCATTAGCAAGAGTCTAAATGATACAAAGACGACACAACATGCAGAAAATTATTAACGGATGAGAATTTTTTCTAAGCATCTAAATCAAGAAATAATTTACAAGGTAATCTCTTTTTTTCAATTTCTTAATAAAAATAATCTCGAATGACAGATTAGTTTTGCGGACAAGATACATGATCAGTTTTGACTCATTAAAAATTATTTTCGACAAGTGAAAATCAGAAACAAAAATGTATTCCTTTTCGAAAATAACAAAGTCATCGTCGAACAGCATAGCAACTCAGTTATAATGACGATCTGTTACGCATATTTTCACTATTGTAATATGAAACCATACTTTTTGGACTTCATAAACTATTCCAACACTATCTATTATTCACAAGTCTGTCAGCAAAATATTTCACTTTTATTTTTCTTAAACACCAACGTTTGAACAGTGAAATCTTTTGACTAGAAAAAATTCTACATTAAAAGGAACTATTGAGGAAAGTTATTCTATAGTTTATGTAGTATAGCATATTCAAAGAAGAATTTAAATATTAAGTAAAATATTGTTGGTTCATCACTATAAATATTGTTTCATGTATTTCAGAAGATTCCTGAATACTCTTGAATGTGAATAAATAGATCTAGTCGAAAGGCTATTCGATTCATTCGAGCATTGAAATACGGGAAATAGAATCAAAGAGACAAATTAGGAAATTCATTATCTTCGAAATTGTTAGACTGTTTATTTCGATGAGACTATTTACTCGATCATCAGTATCAGTGTTCTTTAAATATAATTGACATTTGTCTAAAATTGTTGCTTTCATCTGTCGAGTTTGGTGCCATAATCGAGTGGCAGCTACAATAGACTTTTGTGAATCACTATCTAATTGTTCATCATTTGTACTCGACGATAAACTACTAGCCATATGTTGAGCTAATAGATATTGACTAAAAATTTAAACCATTATTTTTATGATCTAATAAAAGAAGTTACCGAGCTGCTGCCGCAAAATTATTCGCTTCTAACGACATCCAACAACGTCGTCGTGTTTCAGTTAATATTTTTATTGAAACAACAAATGTTAATCTAGGCAATTGTTTATCGGTTATCGTATTTGATGATGTCGATTGTGTGAGTAATGTATGATCAATTTTGCTACATTTATCATTGAGTAAATGTACGAATTGTTCGACCTTGAAATATGAACAGCACAGTTGAGTACTATTTCGATTGATTAAAAGTCACATACTCCTTTAGCACATGTTTTCATTTCGAATATTGCATCAGCCGCTTCAATCAGATCACGATACCGTTCTCTAAAAAAGAAAATTTGAAAAGAAAATGAAAAAGAAAACAACATTTTCAACTATATCGTACCCAACCATTGATCGTAGTTCTTCTTTTTTTCTTTCCATATCTACTTTGATTTTTTCGTCTATGTCGCGTATTTCATTTATTGTATATTTTACAAATATTGAATCAATATCAAGCTTTTCAATTTCCATGTTCATTTGCCTAATTTGAAATGTTAACCACAAATCAATGAAAAATAAACTTGAAAATATATAACTCGCTTTGACTGGTGACTCATCGGAGTGAAGCTGGCTTATCCTTTACATTCTGGACCAATAGAATCATTGTCCAATTTTTACTCTTATTCATCCACAAATTGCTTGACGTAAAATACGCTGTTTTGATCTACTGACTGATGTGAGTGGTTCATGTCATCATTTCTAAAATGAATTCACTTATGCACTTTTAAGTTAGTTTTTTAATTTGAGGCAAATAAAAAAAACTAATTGCACAGAAAAATCAGGCACATTTCAAAGCGTAACAATATCATATTTTTCCCTTGGTTATTTTTCACTTTCACGATATTTTTGGTATAATAACTACCGTCATCGTTGCGATGAATATCTATGCCTGGAAACTAGGCCAAAATAGTCGCCCTAGTCAACTCTCCCTAGAAGAATCCCCAGGGAGTCCCCTGACAAATCCCC
>OENM01000315.1:21416-48272 GCA_900239745.1 Rotaria magnacalcarata | reverse complement strand
TTTTTTTTCGCAAACACCGATGGGAAAATTCTTTTGACAATCAACAGATCATTTTACTCCAACATCATTCTCCATTACGTTTCGTCTGGGCCACATGCTCTGAATTTGAGATCAGACGTTTTTAAAAATCTTCCGCCGCCTATGCAGGAAGTCCCTAGGGATTTCGTTCTTTTGCGGCGACTCCCCGGGGAATCGTTAGGGGAGAGTGGATTAGGGCGATGTGGTACGTACAGATGGTTTCAGTTGCCGTGAAAACCGGTGGCGGTAGATGTATTATCTCAAATGCTTCATCTATTTCACCCATACCTATAGCTGATAAGCACAGTGCGTCATCTATTGATTGTTGCTCGAAAATGACCAACCTAACATTTATGAAAAACTGTTTCTGGAACTCCACTGATTCCGAATATATCCAGGTCGAACATTCCGGCCACCGGATCCAGTAGGGTACTTCAGGAAAACACGGGAAATCGCTGGACATGGAAGCAGTATTTCGGTCAAAAATCCGACCGAACTTTTCCGGCAGATTCTTTCCAAATTCCGGTGCTTTCCGGCAGGAATTGATCGGAAATCACCGGAAAAAATCCGAAAATTTTCCAACCGGAATACTGCCTCCACAAAATCAGCGGAACTACCCGGAACCGGCCGTTTCCAGGCCGAACTGTTCGACCTGGGATATGATTCATATTTGCAAGAGACTCAATAAATTGTTTTAAAACCTTAATTGATTCTTATTTTAGTTATCATGGTTTTCAAGTAGCTACATTTTTACAACATGATGATGATGGAATGAACATGTTTTTTATTCTTGCTCTTATTTTTTTTCTCCTTGTTAGTTAAGTAGCTGTTCTAGATTCGTTTTTAGATTTGTATTTTTTATTGAAATAATGATGAAACTGAACTTATGTATTCAAATCATTAGATAAAAATGGTTCAATTCAATATGGTACATTCCCAAATTTACGTGCTCTTATCCATGTCCTATTGTGAAGCAACTTGTTTACAGAGTAACGTTATTATTTATAAATTCTTCATTTAAAATATAATTTTATTAGTTTTTAAAGCTCATACAATGAAATATTTTCAAGCAACGGGTGATCATGATAATCGACGTGGACCTAAATCGTATGATCCTTTATTCCCTTATATGAATGGTCGATCTGATTTTTATTGGTAAGTACATTTTGTTCTTTTAATAACGTGCTAGTCAACAAATAATAACAAAAGATATGAGTGAAGTTTATTTCTGTAGCGTTTGTTTTAATAATTTAACTGATTAATATCTAGTTAATACTTTTTCGTGTTTATGCGCACAAATCTAATTATCTATCGTGTGACATAGTAACTGTCTGTGTTTGTTACTGTTGTGAATTGAAAAGATGTTCGTTTCTTTCACTTTTTTAATGCTGATGAACCCGGTTGGTTTTTTCAAGCATTGAAAAGAAAATCTGAAAGAAAATAAAAGTTGCATTGTAGCAATGTGAATGATATTTTTCATCTGAAGCTTAATGACATAGGAAAAACCTTTGATTTGATTTTATAGCTCAAATAATTGTGATAAATGTAGTTTCTTCTTCTGACGCTTCTGCTTGATTTATTTTCCTCGTCATAAAGTTGATCCTTCCTTTTCTCCACGTGTGAATGATCATGAATGAAAAACCTCTTCTTCTCAGTGTACTATTTCGCATTTAAATATAAACATTATTGCTCAATAAAGTAAACTTAAGATTACATTTTTAGCGATAGACAAAGAAGATATGAATGAATTGGTTTCATTAAGAACTTTTTCATGATGATTTCCTTTTATGGTAACATACTCGCAAATTGTCGGTCTGACTGCAATCATTTCAGTAACTGTTCTTCTTTCACAATACGTGTGACGAAAATTTCAATTTTTAGCGGTAATATACGGCCAAACTGCCCTGAGTCAATGAACATTGGGCTGCCGTAGCAAATTTTCCAGGGGGTGTATCATTATTTTGCTAACAGAAGTGAAGAAAAATTTTGGCGTCTGCTTGGAAAAGGCGAAAATTTTTCACTATTGCGGGACGGATGTTACATACCTGACCCCCGCCCCCCCCCCTCCTCCACACACACACACACACACATCTCCGATCACGGACCCTAAGAATGCTCTAGAATAAATTAACTCAAAATGCTATTATTCCTAGACTGGTACCATGATACTGCAGAGAAGATTTTTCTGCTTTAAGTGGAATCAATGATAGCAAGAAAAGGAAGAGCAGGATAATCTTTACTAGCGCGTTCGTTTTCAAAGATCCGTCTAAACAAATTGAAGTCATCGACTGAAAATAATTCGATGTCTATTATGCAGAAACATTTTATTGCGATAATTTTGTCATGAAGAACTACTTTTCATCACTGCAGCCATTACCAAACGAGCATATACTTATATCATTTAGTTGTTATTCAGCAACTTGATTTTTTAAATCGATGAATATATATGTTTGTGATTCTCGTCAAGTATAAGACTTTAAAGAAAACAACTTTTCAATTTAATTTTATGTATCTATTTCACTTTTTACCAACTAACAGATGTCTTATAGAATAAGATTTTCACATGAAATGAACTAGATAAAATATAAGTACTTGTAAGTATCCGCATTTCTATAAATCTTCTATAGCAAATCATCAAATACGAACCGACGATTGCTTTTAATAAACAAATCAAGACATCCTAGAAAATAGATTCGTCTATCATCAAATTCTCTATATACTCAAAACTATAACATTGTAGTAAAGCAGCGATATCTATATTTGTTTTCTTTAGAATGTTTAACAGCCGGCAGAGTCATCTACCATATGTTTATCAAAGCCACCAATGAAGACAAAATGAAAATCTACATTTCCCGATTGGCAAATGAGAGTAAACAATGGCTGTGCGTTTTTATTTCATAATTCTTCCTGATTTGAATACGATGGAAAATCTCGTATAGGTTAATTTTTAACTCATATTGTTTAGATACTCTCTCATACAAGAAGAAGAAAACAGCATCATGCCCGAACAACCATTCGACAATGACAGTACTGGTGACAACCAACATGCTGAGCAGCCACACAATGAATACGATGAAAGCTCGCCTGCAAATAATAATGAGCAGTCTGGCGATCAAGAAGACGATGAACAGGTTTGTTTTATCAAAGAAAACAATTTAAAAAATATATTTCACCCATTGTTCTAGGGAAAAGAAGATCAAGAACCAACACCTGATTTTTCTGATGATGACTATGGAGCAGACTTTCCTGATGATGGTAAAATGTTTGACTGAAAAAAACAGATTAATTATTTTATTTGCCTCATTTTTGTTAGTTCTGTGTCCGGATTTGATGGCCGAGCGTCCGAAAGAACATGAAAGTCTAAATAACGTAATAGTGGTTGATAATTTACCAAAAGTCGACCAAGGAAGGCTCGAAAAATTAAAAGTAGTCATATCAAAAGTTTATAGTAAATTTGGTGTCTGTCGAAATGAATACTATCCACTGGATCATGAAAAAAAAACAAAAGGGTAAATTTTGATTTTTGCAAAAACCAAATTTTTAAAATTATTCATTTGCAATAGTTATGGATTTTTTGAATTTGAAAATGAACATATGGCTTCAGAAGCAGTCAAGCAAACCGATGGTTACCGATTAGATAAAAATCATACATTCTCTGTTAACTTAATGTCGGATTTTGAACGGTATAAGAACATTTTTGACAAAATAAAAACTAAAAACTTACTTTTCATTTTTATTTAGGTTAACGAAAGTTCCTGCTGAACCCGTTGACACTGTACGATACAAATTTATTTGCTTGTTTTATTGAGCGAAGTTTTTTTTTCTAAATTTCAATAGGGTAACTTATTTTCTTGGCTAGTTGAACCTGATGCTATTGATCAATTCGCTGTTCAATCAGATGATCCAAAAAAAACCACCATTTATGCCAATTCTTTATCGGGACCAGTTGTTATCGAAGATCGAAATGTAAAATATAAAAAATTCTTTTCTTTTACTGATCTTATTTCCGATTTTATTTTCTGAAAACTAGAAATGGACAGAAAATAATTTTGTTTGGTCACCAAAAGGTACTTATTTAGCATCATTTCATGAACAAGGTATTGCCTTTTGGGGTGGCAAAGAATTTCGTCAAGTGCAAAGGTAAATACATCTTAGCATCTCACGATATGATCTGCTTATTAATAAAACTATCCAATGAATAATGATGTTTGTCTTTAGATTTGCTCATCGTGGTGTGAATTACATTGACTTTTCACCCGGTGAACGTTATTTAGTCACTATTTCACCACGTCCAAATAGTCCTGATGCGTTTATTATTTGGGATATCATAACTGGACAAAGGAAACGTTCATTTCCACTTGAGCAACATACTTCACAAGGTTCATCATATTTCAAGTAAATATTTGCTTTTTACACAAAAAAATCTATATAAATGTTAACATCAATAATGAAACATACTGATGCAAACGAAGATGAAGATGTTCTTCTAGTCTAATTGGTTAGGACATTTGGCGTCATAGTGGAAGGTGTTGGTTCGAGTCTCACAAAGTTCACTTTCTCTTTGTCACTGACGCACAACATCAATGACACTACTTGTCATTTTCGTTCTATACGCATAAGAGCTTATAGTAAAACAAAGAATGATGAAATGAAAAGGCCGAGTTAAATGCATAAGCGCTTTTCTTAAATGTTTATGCCATGACATAACTGCCGAAGCGATAAACTGACTTTGTTTTATGATTACTATTCTTATATTTTGGAATTATTAAAAAGCTAATAAGAAAACCGTATTTTGCTTTTCTATTTCATTAGATGGTCTTTTCAAGATCAATATTTCGCTAAACAAGGTCCCGATGGTATCTACATGTATGACAGAGAAGTAAGTACATCATTCAATAGTGAAAAATAAATATGACATAAATGTTTTCGTAGACATTTCAATTAGTTGATAAGAAACCGTTTAAAGTTCCATCACTTGCTGATTTTCAATGGTCACCGACCGATAATCGTATTGCTTATTGGACAGCCGAAGATGGCAATGTACCGGCACGTTTAGTACTTGCCGAAATTAATGGTGTTAGATTGGAAGAAATTCGATCGAAAGTATATATTTTTTATTTTCATGATTCACGTTGCTTATGCTATCGTGTGATTTATTGTTAGACTTTGTTTAATGTTATCGATTGTAAAGTTTGTTGGCAAAAACGTGGCGATTATCTTGTTGTTAAAGTTGATCGATATGCAAAGAAGAGTGGAGAAAAGAATAATCCAAAATATTCAGTAAGTTGAATTTCTATTTAATTTTTCCAGATAGTGGATGCAATTATTCTCAGAAATCGATGACATTATCTTTGTATGATATTTTGATCGCAACTACATCACAGTAAATTCTGATAGAATTCATTGGTCCTATTCGGATAAACCTAAATATAAAGGATTTACGATGAAAACACTAGTTTCTCTACTAGTATCTGAAATAGCATCATCATAAATTTCTTGTCTTTTGATGGTAATGAGTTGATAAATAGTTGTGATAAAACTTGAGTATCTTTTTCAATTATTTGTGATTGAACTATGAAACTTCAACTAGTGAGTTTTATTTAATATTTGCTTTTTTCATGTTTTAATAGGGCTTGATTTATAACTTTGAAATCTTTCATATGCGTGAAAAAAATGTTCCATTAGATACTCTAGAAGTAAAAGGTAAATCAAACAGAAAATAACGTATCAAAATATTGTTTATATTGCTATCATATTATTTAGAAACAATTCAATCATTTGCTATTGAACCAGCCGGACATAAATTAGTTGTTATCACAGGTGAAAGTCTACGAACTAATGTAACATTCTATAAAATGGGTCAAGGACAAAAGAGTGGAAAAATCGAAACGCTTAAAGTAATGGCACAACCAGTAACGACTGCAATCTGGGCACCAAATGGTCAATATGTTGTATTAGCTGCCATGAAAACAGGGTAAATTCATTTTTTTCGACTAATATGCATTTTTCATTTATTTGTTGTTTGTCTACTGATAGTGCATCATCTGGTGGTCAATTAATATTTGTCGATGCTAATGATATGTCAATAATGTCGAAACAAGAACATCCTGATTTAGCTGATGTCGAATGGGATCCAACTGGACGTTACTTTACATCATATGTTAACTTGTGGAACGCTAAAGTATATTGATTAAATTTAAACTATGCTATGCTGACTTTCCTTTTTATTTAAATTTTAGCGTGACCATTCATTTAAAGTTTGGACGTTTCAGGGTACCTTGGTTTTTGAAAAAAATGTCGAACGATTGGCTGCATTTCATTGGCGCCCTCGACCACCATCATTGCTTACAGAAGAAATGATTCGAGTCAGAAAAATAATTCTTTTTATTTGGTTTTTCATATGTTTGTCTCTAACAATCTGTAGGAAGTTCGTCGAAATCGATCAGTATGGACACCGAAATTAGAACAACGCGATCGACTTTTACGTACCGGTGAATCCGCTAAACAACAGGAACAACGACGAAAACAACTTGATGAGTTTCAAAAATTTAAAGAGAAAAATATCAAACGTTTGGCTATACAAAAACAACAACGTATGCAATTACGTGGTGGTGTCGATACAGATTCATTGTTTGAACAACAGCCATCCAATGTTGGTGAAGAAGTTGTTGAATTTCTTATTAAAACAGAAGAAGTCGAATACAAACCGTAATCGGAAAAGCAAAAAACAAGAATTTTATTATTATTTTGTCTGCTTAAACTAAACGATGTTTTCTTTGTTATATCCGTCAACATTCATTGTTGTTATTTTGAATAAAAAAAACAGGATAGGATAATGATTCGAGCAGACAGAAACAGTTTTCTTTCATTTCTTCAGATGCCACGTGTTCAATTTATTGGACAAATCAGTTTGTCATTTGGCAATACTTTGCCAGAACTGTGTTCAAAACTAAAAAATTTTGGTATTGGTCGTTTATTTGTACGCACAGCTCAGGATCAAAATAAAGGTAATACTCTTCACAGTAGTACATGTTTAAAAAGTTTATTTATCATTCTGTAGAAGTATCCTATGTTGTCTTAACCAAAAGTCGTCCAATGATAACGCAAACACCACCTAAAATAATCATTGGTAAACTCGACGAAATAACGATACTTACACGAAAACTACCCGATACTCAGAGTGAATTTGTTGGTCGTATAGTTGAAAATGGTCTTGTGCTAAATAGTGGACGGGAAACGAAGATTCCAAGTGCTACCAATCCTGATTGGCGATTAATCCGTAAAGAAGATGAAGCTTATTACCTTAAACATACTAATAAAACACAAGAAACATCTGATAAAAATCGTGAAAAAACAAATATTAGTCTTTTACAAGAACATATTCCTGATATAATTAAATTTTGGGCAAGAACCAATGGATAAGAGGAAGATGTTTTCTTTGTAAAAAAAATAATAAACGATCGCGTGTTAGATTTGTAACAGATTTCTAAATGAATAAAAATACACAACACTGTTTTTGTTTAAGAAAAAAACAAACAATTTCAAGATGTTATTCATTATACAATATTTCGTCAAAGATATCACTGAGATTTAACCGAAATTTAAATTGTATCTAGAAAATATGATATTTAATACATCAATCAAAAATATAATATTTGCTTTTATCTACCATAGTTTAGGCATACAAAATAAGCTTATGTGTTATCATCGTTATACACGTAAGTTTTATTGTTTCTGTATGGTAATCGATTATCCGTTTATAAGGTCTTCAATAGTCTTGAATCTTTTTTTCGTGTCATTCAACCGAAAAAGCATTGCTTTTCTTTTTATACTATTTATTTTCACTGGTCTACATACTAAAAAAAATTCATTCATCGTGAAAATATCTAAGATGGACAAAAGATAATCCGAATGGAAGACACTAAGATGTCAATGGTGCACGAAATATAATCTACGAGTTATCCAATTTGATCGTCCTATATTAAAAACTTCATGGACGATACATAGAAAAAGCTATAAGCTTCTCACTATAGACCATTGAAAAGCGAACCGGAGAAAAGAATGTTAATATAGACATGCCAACTTCATTTCTACGTTCATTCTCCCTGCCAATTCGTTCAAAATACAATAACGAGTGTTGCGGAACGACTTTTTCGCAGAGTAGTAATTATGGGTTCATTCAATTTTCTTAAAATACAGCTCGCAAATTGCATATAGATGGGATAAAGGATTTAAAGAAGAGCCCATTTATTTGTTACAAGTAGACAAGAAAGATGAACACCATTGGCATGAGTTCAAAAATATTGACATATATGAAAAAAGTATTGATTCTATTTTCTTTCTTTACTAACCGACTCATAAGTAGACATATAAAGTACACTAGAAAATTGTAAGCTATGAAAAGTGATCCCTACTTTTGACATAAAAACTATCAAATGATTCATTAATCGGTAAAATAGTTGCCTCTAATCATAATTCGTACCGAGTTCGCTAAAACTAATCCCCCCTCAAAATAAAAGACCCCTTGTCTTCTATTGTGTTCCAGCGTAAAAATTTCCTAATATTTGATTTAAAAGGTTTTCCAGAAAACCAAGGCGATTTTCAGAACTTCCATCACGATTTTCAGGGTTTTAAAGATGTCATTGTAATGGTGAACGCATTCTCTTCATATTTATACCTCTTAGGAGTCAAGAAATAATTCTTTTTCAATGGTCTATAAACTCTACTGTGAAGACTACTTACATGCATTCTATGCAATTCTCAAATTGCACTGTCACATTCTCAGATCAGTCATCATAGTATGGAATGAACTGTAAAACGGTACACCTCCAGTTGAAACAGTACTGTATAAAAGGTGATTTCCTCGAAAGGACTAACTGATATCAAGTTTTCTAAACTCTTCAACCCATGTAGCCAATAATGGATGAATAATGGAAAAATGACCCATTATTTTCCATTATTTCAAAAAGAATGAATTAATGCATTGTAATTAATTATTTTTTGACTTTTCAATGCATTTTAATGCATTATTTCCAATAATGATGAAAATGAAGGATAATGCCTAAACTTTCAATGCATTACAATGCATTATCAGGCATAATATAGCTAGGCATTGAGGATAATACAAAGGGGAATAGGTGATTTATGATTTTGTGAGTTAAGGTGATTTTTTTGATTTAATTTTGGTTTTAGCTGAGTTAAATCAGCTGTTTCCCCTTGGATTAGATCATGAATGATTTTGTTTTCCAAATATAAAACCATTTTCATACTATTGAAACAGTCTTATGTCATATATACGTTTTTCAACTGTTTTCGCTTTCAACTACAATTCAACATGATTCAAGTGGTACGTTTGAATTCAATAACAAAAATATTTATTCATTGTCTTTTGTTTTAGATTTTCATCGATCTGCTCGAAATGGTAAGTTACAATTCAATATTAAAATTATTTCTATTTCTNAATAATGCGAAAATGGGTTGAAAGTCCAGTAAAACTTCAATGCATTACAATGCATTATTCCAAATAATGGACAATTTTGAGATAATGCATTATCATTCAATGCAATTCAATGCATTATCAGGCATAATATAGGCATTGAGGATAATGCAAGGGGGAATAGGTGATTTATGATTTCGTGAGTTAAGGTGATTTTTTTGATTTAATTTTGGTTTTAGCTGAGTTAAATCAGCTGTTTTCCCTTGGATTAGATCATGAATGATTTTGTTTTCCAAATATAAAACCATTTCATACTATTGCAACCATGGGCGGCGCAAGCCAAAATTTCTACGGGTAGCAATAAATAGATAAAACTGATGATAATAGTAATAAAAACTTTTTATTAAAAAGTTTTCGATTTCAAAACTTCCCAGGTCGAACATTCCGGCCACCGGATCCCGTAGGATACTCCAGAAAATATGCGGGAAAGTCACCATATCCTGCAGGAAAACACGGGAAATCGCTGGAACATGGAAGCAGTATTCCGGTCAAAAATACGGCTGACCTTTTCCGGAGGATTCCTGCCAAGGTCCTGTGCTTTTCGGCAGGAATTGACTGAAAATCACCTGAAAAATTTCCAACCGGAATATTGCTTCCACAAAATCAACGGAACTAGCCAGAACCGGTCGTTTCCAGGCCGGACTGTTCGACCTGGGTTATGCATAATTTATTTATTTATTTTCAAAATACGTTTTTTCGTTCTTGATTTTTCGATACAAATTCAATCAAGAATGTCTTTGTGTTATAAGAAGAGTGAAAGAGCAATTGCTGTTTCTTTTTCCAACCCTATAGTGTCAATCGATAAATTTGACAGAAATAGGTGTCACGCACACATGATCAAAATAGTCTCGAAAGAAAGTAAAGTGAGTGCAATAGGATATAAACGCTCTTGTGACAGCTATCTGAATACGTTCTATTATTGGTAGCAATAAAAAGTTATTGCTACCCCTAAATTTCAGTAGGAGTAGCAATTGCTACCCTTCGCATTGCTGGCGCGCCGCCTATGATTGAAACAGTCTTATGTCATATATACGTTTTTCAACTGTTGTCGCTTTCAACTACAATTCAACATGATCCAAGTGGTAAGTTTGAATTCAATAACAAAAATATTATTTATTCATTGTCTTTTGTTTTAGATTTTCATCGATCTGCTCGATATGGTAAGTTACAATTCAATATTAAAATTATTTCTATTTCTATTTCTTTTTCCTATGCTTTAGATTTACATCGATTATGATCGAAATGGTAAGTTCGAATTTAATAATAATAAACTTATTGATTCATTAATTTTCTTTTGTTTTAGATTCTTATCGATATGATCAAGATGATACACTATGGGATAGATATATATATATATAAGAGGGTTGATGAAAGTTAAGGGTTAAGTCAAGTTAGAGAGATAGATTAAGGTTAAGGGATAGATATAGATAAGTTAATAGATTAAGGTTAAGGGGTGAAGTTAAGGGGATAGATGTGCAGAATCACAGAGACACAATTATGGTAATCGGGATATCGATTTAATAGGATTTAATAGATATTATGTAGCAAGCGCCGAATAAGAAGTTTTCAACGCATTATAATGCATTAAATAGGTTGCATTATCATGTAATTGCATACATTGCATTCCTATAGTAAAATAATGCATTGCAATGTCCATTATTTCCTAAAATCAGCTACATGGGTAACCTTGTGCCAAATCGAAGTCTCAGATGAATTTCCTATATTTTTGAGGAAATGCCTGTGATCTTTCTTCTACCCAGTGGAAAATTTCAGCGATTAAAATTTCAAAATCATGTGGCCATAATCAAAATCACAAATCCAATTATTCTGCAACAAAATCAAAATTGAAATCGATTATAATCGCAAAGCGTCAATCATAATTGTGATTATAATCGTCCGATTACAATTGATTGAAAATTTTTGATTATAACCGATTTTAATTTCGATTTTTCTGCAGAATAATCCAATTGAAAAGTTCGATTAAAATTGATTTTTAATCAATTTTAATTTTAATATAGTCGTACGCATTTCGATTACCTTCGCTCGACTCTCTTGCCCATCCGTCGTGACCTCGGAATGTCTCCTCTAATCATCTCTCGTGTCACTGACGGCATCGCACTCTGACGTGCCAAGGTGTCTAATGGTCTCTCCTTTCGCTACTCATGATCTTTGATGAATTTGCCCTACCATCAATCATAGTCTGTGAATGGGTCATCCTCTCACTCATATGGAAAGAGATGGCATCTCCTACCATCTCTCACGATGTATGACGGTCTCGTCCTGAGATTTTTCACCGTCTGTGATGGTGTCGCTCTGCCATCTCCCATAATCTCTGTTGATCTTGCCCTCACAGCTGTGGATGTTTCCAATACTTTCGAGAACAATTGTCAAGAATCGAAGTATTATGCACTCTCCTAATCGACGATTGAATTTCTACCGGCTGAACTACAATAAACATGTACTGATAAATATAAGCTTGCCTCATTACACATCCCTAACTCGTTTTGGTGTCGATTATAATTAATTTTTTTTTCCTCAACACTATCAGTTTCAAAGAATTATATATGTCATGTTCCCCATAGGCAGACCTGGCCATCTTTAGAATCTGTTATTCTTAACATGATTAGCTCGGTTTTGATAGGTTAAAATTTACTGTTTTTCCACAAAAAATCATTTTCAGAGAAATATGTATAATGGGTTCTTTACACATACTTGAATGCTTTGCAATCGATTATAATTGATTAAAATAAATAAATCGATTTGAATCAGTTAAAGTTTTTTTCTCAGCTATGTCACTATCAGATAGCATATGTGCAATGTTGCGTTACCGCACACTTCGTCCTCTTTGGAATCTATTATTACTAAAATGACTAGTTCGATTTGAGTGGGTGAAAATTTACTTTTTTTTTGCTCAAAAATGTCAGTGTGAGAGGAAGATGTATAATGTGGTCTTTAGACATACCCGATCATCTTGGGAATCGATTATAATTAATTAAAATGACTAAATGGATTTTAATCGATTAAAAGTCTGAAATCGGATTCGAGGAAATTGAGAGTATAATCGATTATGAGAATTACAATCGATTATAACTAAACAATCTGATTTAATCGGAAATAATCGATTGCAATGGATTAAAAATCTGAAATCATATGTGATTATATTGAGATTTTAAGTCATTAGGACGATAATAATTGATTTTAATAGAATTATTTCCAAAAATTGTAATTTTTTTACAAAAAATAAAACTATTTCGTCTATAATCGAAAATAATCATGATTCTTGCATGAAAATTTTTCGCTGAATATTAGCGAAAAGCTACCTTCAATTTGCTTCAAATCGGAGGAAAACCGGAGTCAGAATTTCCAGAACAGGAGAGGGTAACCCCCTTTACCCTCCCCCTCACCGTCGCGCCGCCCGTGGTTGTACGGAAGTCATTAAAGTATTGTCTCGGGTGATTTTAGAATATCTTCAGCGCCAAAAATTCGGCTTAATGATTTAGGAAACTTATTTTAATTAGTATGTGAAACATGACATTGTTGATGACGAAGAAAACTGACTTTTATCTACGAACTTTCACTGTGGATACTCACCTGAATCACTATCCATTTCGCCCATTGGNTGCTCATTTTGTACCTGAACAGTGCGTTTCATATGATTGCTTTCATCCTGATTTTCTTCATGAATTTCATTAAGACGAATCTGCTCATGCTCCATCTGCTGCTTGAGTTGCTTTATTTCTTTCTGATACTCAGCGATATCAGCTTTGTAATGCATTTCCTTCTCCCTCAGTTGTTGAGTTTCAGTCCGATGTTGATCTTTCATTTGTTCATTAATCATTTTGACTTCAGTCACATATTCGCTTGTTTTAGCGCGCTGTTTTTTCAATTGGTCGTTAAGTTGCATTGTATCATTACGATAATCTTCCGCTGCAGCTGTCTGTTGCTTTAATTTTTCTTTGAGAGAACGAATTTGGCTCTGATTTGCATCATTTTGAGTCCTCTCTCGTTTTAGCTGTTCTGTAAGGACCTGAAACTCCTTCTTGCATTTATCCATTTGAGCTAATAGTTCCTTCTTTTGATCTTTGAGATGGTCGATCTCGTTATGACGTTGGTCATTTTGATTTTGTTCTCGTTTCAATTGTTCTTCGAACTTTCGATATTTATTCAGATATTGATCGATTTGAGTCTTATTCTGCATTTCTCGCTCTTTGAAATGTCGACGACTGTTCTCAGTACGAATTTTATTCTGCTCTATCTCGTTTTTCAATTGCATAGTCTCTTCTTTAGATTGATTCAATTCAGCTATTCGTTGCGACACTTGCTTTTTGAGTTGTTGCCGTTCAGTTATGAGTGGCACGAGTATTGGTCGCAAATTTTGATAGCTACAATTGGCCAAGTGATTGTCAAGCTGTCCACGTGTCCCTGTCCATGGGCACATAATATCTGCTGCTAAACAGGCTGCAGGACATGCAGTGGCAACGTGCTGTTTAAAATCGTTTCGCTCCAAGTCTATTTTCCCACATGTCATGCACTTCACGTGAATCTTACCGAGAATATTTTGCACAGTACGACTTGCCTGTACCAACTCATGAATTTGAAGAAGCCTTCTACATGTAGGACATGACAAATTATTTCTTTGAATCCATTCTGTAATGCAACTTTTGCAAAATATATGATCACATGGCGTACACTGTGGATCCTCCAGTAGTTTATCACAAATTATGCAAATTAGTTCACTGTCGATGGACGCTTCTTTCATATACTCGTACTGAAATCTGTTTGACATTTGCTAGAAATAAAAAGAACGACAAATGAAATAAACATGCTTTTTAAGGATGCAACGCTGATACGGTACGCTTAAGCATTTATGTAATGATACTACTCGTTGATGCTGAAGATATCAAGTCCTATTTCATCTGATAAATTCCAATTGTGCTTTTAATACTCTGAAGGATCATATCGCGTAGTAAATATGAAGTATTTCTTCAGTTGAACCTACATCAATGTTTTTATGAACACTTATTCAAAACTCAACACTAGTTAATGAAGGTGGAAACTTTTAGAGATGAAAACCAATCATGGAATTGAATTCATAGTAATGATTTCTGCTTTCTTATGTGAACCAGATATAATGAATTCTTTTGAAATTACCACGGCGATATGACATATTTCCAAAAATCTTTCTGGGTATTTCATACGATTTCAATGCAAAATATTTCGACAATGCTTGAAATATAAAACCGTCTTATTCTCTCTCATTTTTCAGAAGAGCCTACATTTCGCAAGGATAGAAATTAGGTTGCCTTCCTAAAACTTCATACTCACCTTTTTGACGTTCTAACAGAATTTTGAATACACAACGCTGCAAAATGAAACCTAAATAGCTTTTTTTCTCTTACACATGTGCTTGTTATCAGTGCTATCTGTTAATGACGAATACGTTGTGTCATCAACCATGCTTTTTATTGGCTTCATTTGTTTTCGCAATAGTGAGCACCATGCACTGTATCTCGAGTAGCTTTCTACGAGAAAAAAGCAAAACAATCGTAGGCGGTAGCTCTGTACTATACTCCTTCGGGAGAGCCACGAATCTAGAATTCCCTGTCTCAGGGTGAGGGTGTGGATGTCACTCGTCTTCTCATACTCACAGCCCCATCCCACCCCCACACCTTCTAGTGGAGTGAGAACGATTCCACTAATAAAAGAGTTTCGAGAGCTCTTATTTCGATATTCGTAATCAGCACTACTGAATCTGCAAGGTTATTTGCTTTTAGTTTGCGAAAAATGAAATCATTTTTTCGATGACACCCAAAACCATACATAGGGACCATAGCTTGTGTTAAAAAGTTTTCGGACCATACCAAGCCCGATTTTATTCTTTTATACATAGAAAGATGCAGTCTTTCACGAGCTATCTCCTACTACTAATTTAATTTTGGGAGCGCATAACTGTGATATAGTTCAAAGGGAAAATACAAGAAAATTTTTCAAAACAAATTCAAAATTTTCCGTGTTTTTTTGCTAAAAAAAATGTACGGTAGTCACTATTTTTGTTTTTGATTCTTGTTCTATGATTGTTTATTTGACAGAGAAAATCTAGCTGCACTAAATCATACTAAAATAGTGAACCTTTAGTAGAGAAATAGATTGTAAAAAAGAGGAAAACTGAGCACACCTAAATTTATCAAAATTGTTGACATCATATGGGAGGGTGTGCTCAAAGATTCAGTTATATCTCGTGATTGGCGTTATAGAAAAGGTTAAAAATTTGGATTCCAAAATATCTTTTCATTTTCTTTCGAATGAAATAATTCATTTCAAAAACTAAAACTTACCATATGCTGGTCCGTAGGTGAATTGATTGATTTTCTCGTGAACGGTCTCTTAATGGCAATCATTAGGATTAATATTAAATTAATGTAAATGGTTCACTCCTAGTTCTCATTCGACTGAAATTGAAATGCAGTTTTTTATAGAGTGATGGAAATATAGATTATGGTAGTTTATTGAATTAAACTCAAGATAATACAACAAAAGTTATTGAAAGAAAAATTACAATTAAGGCCCTCCTCAAAAGTCGATTTTCGCCAAAGAAAGTCCAAATCGGTTGAAATTTTCAGGATACATTAGGACTGGAGCGGATAGCCTACGATAATAATTTCAGCCCGAAATATGCAAGTTTAAGGAAGTTATAGAGTGAACACTGGTTAAAAATGACACATTTTCCATCCTAGTTATTTTGCCTTCAAACATGTATGTTTTTTCGAAAATTTCTTTTTCATTCGATAGAGCATGCAAAGATGATGAGCATGACTTTCTTCGATTTTTGCAAAAGTTCATTTAAAAGCCGAAAAATTTTGCACAAGTAAAAATGCTTCAAAAAAGGCCAAAACACTGCATGCAAATTTTGTAGCCGACCTTTTTTGGGCATAAAAAAAGCGTTTTTCAAAAATCGGAGAACGTCATGTTCATCATCTTTGCATGCTCTATCGAATGAAAAAGAAATTTTCGGAAAAACATTTGAAGGAAAAATAACTACGATGGAAAAGGGGTCATTTTTAACTAGTGTTCACTTTATAGCTTCCTTAAACCTGCATGTTTTGGGCTGAAATTATTATCGTAGGCTACCCGCTCCAGTCCTAACTCATCCTGAAAATTTCAACCGATTTGGACTTTGGTGAAAATCGACTTTTGAGGGGGGGGGGNCCTTAAACAATCATTTCCTTTAGAGTGTGGGTAGATGTTGATGAATAGAAAATTCACAATCATAACGATCTCGCCTTCTAGAAGCTCGTTAGAACATTTTCGAAGTTAGATACTCGAATGTAAGTTCGAACGGTATATTTTTAATGTTTATAATGAGATTCCGAGCATCAATGCTTATTTCGAACTTACAAAAATCTTATGTATTGTGATTAACTTGTTTTAAGACTGATGGCATAATCCCGTTACACTGGGTAACGGCTTTAGTAGCCGTAACTAACGTACATTTCGATCCAAATCAATCGAAAAACTCTGGCGCATCTCGTCCGGCGAGGTGGCCTTTAGGGTAATAACTATTGGGGTAATGACTTCGTTACCCCAGCGATATAATTGTATGTTAGGGTAATGAAGTTGTTACCCAAAAAGTCATTACACCAAAACAACTCAAATTCCTCAACTTTTAACATATAGTTATAGGTTAAGTAACGAAGTCATTACCCGAAAAGTCACGAGGGAAGGTGATTACTCCTGGTTGGAAAGGCAAGGTGAATATGCTACTCGATACAATTGCACATTCTAGCGGGTATTACGCCGTTTAACTCTCGTTACCCTGTGTTAGGGTATTATGACATGTATGTGTTCTAAGATTTCAGAAAAGGTACCAGCTGAAGGTGTCGGTCAGGCTAGGGATGAATGTGTATGATTCGGTTTGCCTGGGTATATTATTGATTCGAACATAGAATCTACATACCTTTGGAGCGGTGACCACCGCCACTGCTGTTGTAGATGCTACTTTTACTTTTTCGTCGTCTGTCCTTGACGAATCGAGTGGGTTGCACATAACTTCTTGCCACCACTGCAATGACACGCTTGAGACAAGCAAAATTAGGAACATGCTTGAGTAATTGTTCTTACAATAAAACCTAAATATGGTATCTTATGTAATGAAAAGCATGTTGATCTTTAGAATCAGTATGATATGTCACCTATAATAGCCAGATGATTTTCTAGTGTATAGAAAGAGTTATTGTTGTTAAAACATTGAATATTCAAGAGTGTACAACAAGTATATCTCATATGCGGCATCAAACAACCACTGTTTCTTCTACGCAACAAAAAATAAATTTCGAGATTCAAAAGTATAAATTATTTTTTACATAAATATGAGCGGATATTTCTTTTTTGATCAATCACAATAACAATTTCACCTAAAGAAAAGCGAAAAACAAAATAGATAGAAAATTGAAATGGGGGAAACATGCACGATGAGAAGTATATACGTAGATGGAAAATTCATGCTTGTCTAATGAAAAAGACATGGTTCATTTATCCATGTAAACATAAGTATATGCAGAGAAAACTCAAGGAATATTGACAAGTATAAATACGGAGGACAAGCAACAGCAAACGCAGTAGAAAAAATTAGCACTCTCCAATATCACACACTACGTAAGTATACAGGGTGGGCCAAAAGTCACTTTACCGAGAAAGAATGGAATATCTCCGTAATGGCTCAACCAAATGGGCTGATTTTTTTACCAGCAATAGAGGTGTATACACACTCTATATCCTATGAGCGAGGTAAGACAGAACCTTAATAAGTACTATTACTGAGCTCAACGAAAAAATTTTATGTTTTCAGAAATAGAAAAAAAATAATATATGATGGAGAAAATCCAGTTTATCACGAAATAATCTAATTAATACAATGAACTTATTATTACCACATGCCATATATTCATGTATCTTTTCTCTTCGTCTTTTTTCCATTCTGCACTACGATAGTTCATATTGATAGATATCTCATTCGATAGCCATAATTTTTTCTCTCTCTCTTGCGTTACTGTTCATATTCATTAGCCGTCTCTGATTATATTTGCTTTGTGTATTATCGGTAAGTCTTGCTTCTATCTACTATTCATTTTTCAGTATATATTCGGTACACAACCCTTATTCCAGGCACATACTTTTGTAGATGCCGAGATTCATGACAAAAGAACAAAGGATTTTTATCCTTAAATTTTGGTGGGAATCAGGGAGAACATTATAAACATTAAATACAACTTTTCGAAGTGAATTTCCTGGTGAAAAAATTCCAACTCGACAAGCGATTTACTTATTGGTAAAAAATTTTGAGGAAACAGGTTCTGTTGAAGATGCATCACGAAGTATAAGGCCGACAACAGTCAGAACAGTAGAAAATATTCAGCTTGTATCTCAAACTATTCTTCCCAATCCATACGTATCTCAACGACGTGCTGCACTTGAACTTAATATCTCTCGCGCAGGCTTACGACGTCTTATGAAAGATTTAAATTTAAAACCATATAAACCAAGACTGTTACAAGCCTTAAATGAGGATGACCCAGATCGACGACTCGAATTTTGTGAATGATTGTTAGATTCGGCTGGAGACGATCCAACTCTATTAGATCGAATTCTCTGGACAGATGAAGCCTCGTTCCAAACGAACGGTCGTGTTAAGAAACAGGGTGTGGAGTGGCGGATGTGAGGGTGTGTGGGTGTGGAAAAAGAGCAGTGAACATCCACACCCCACACCTACACCCACATCCATCTATCTTGGTTCGATGTTCGTTCAATTTGGTCTGATGAATTGACGAATCGTATTGGAAAATACGTGAATCCTGATCTAAGATATCCTACGTATTTTTTAGTCATTCTCGACTTAAACCGATTGCTGAAAGGCACACGTTGAGACTAGCAGATTGATTTATCTTTTCTATACAAGATAGGTTGATCTGTTTTAATTAATTTACTCACACCCACATCCTCAAGACTTAGACTTACGTATGAATATTTTGTTCATACATTTGTACATCTATACAGATTGGTGACAAATTTTATACGAACGTATATGAAGAAATATTGCAAGTTACAGCTCTACCATTGACATATAGTAAATAAGTGAAGTAAAATCATCAAACAGTACAGTTTATATTTTAGCGAGTGTGGTTTCATCTAAATTTTGTTGCTTGAAACGCTTTTTACAGAAATCATATTGATGCAATTTTCTGTGCAAGCGTTTAAGGAGTGGTAAAATTGCTAGTTTGAATAGGAGAAATGTAATAGCACAAAATTCAAGACACATGCTAGAAAAAAGTATATCTTTGAAAATAGCTTCGCCTTTTCGTGTGATCGGTTCTTGAATATTCATAATGAAAAATGAAGCTTCTTTCAATGTGACTTGCATCCTATGTACAATAGTTAAGTAACGAATAGAAGAACCATATTCGTCATAAATCATTTTGTCACTGGTGCCTTCTGCAATTAATCTTGGTATCCAAACACCACTGTAAGTTCTTTGTCCACCTTCATCTAGACTCTCTGTTCGATTGATCGCTTTGGTTAGTTCAATGGTGACACGAACATCTTTTCCTAGGGTTTCATTTGTATTGGAAATAATTTGGCAAAAGATCACTGGTTGAGTCGTATAAAACGTATCATGGCTCAGTGTTTTGGAAGCCGTTAGACAAAGACGAGCACCACCAATGTAACAGTTGCCTAAATATTAGAAAACATAAATGTGATCATCATTTTCATTTGTTGTAGTCTGAATGTAGATGAAAGATTCAGTGAGTATCTGAAAAGTCTGCCATAGACAGACGTTTCAATAGTACTTTAACAATTCAAACGATTTAGGCAAACTTTTCATCATTTTATAGGACGCTGCTCGAAGCTTTAGTTCGTATGACTTTGTTCAAATCCACTTATTAACAGAAGCACATTAAATTGAAATATCAATGACCACTCTCTTCAAATATAAAGAAAGTTGTATAGAGTACTCTCGATAAAAGAAGTCAAATGACATATTAAGTTCGACGAGTATAGAAATTTCACTACTTAGAGAAATATTTGAATTATAACTTGTATAAGGAAAGGTATTCTTCCCACATACTTCACAGAAAAAGCTTCACAGAATATCCTACAAAATGCGGAAATCGGTGTAAACTTTATGAAACGTCAAAGATTTATTGTGGCTTTTTCTCAGTTGGATTCTTGAGATGCTATGTATCTGCATGGTTAGCCCTATTTGTTCATTTTTTCTTCGGCAACATGTCAAAAAGATTGTTCGACAAAAACTTTTTCAAATCTAGGCAAGTTATCTACAATGAATGTTTTTGCGGTTATTGATTTTTCGTAAGATCATCTCGATATCATGAACAAACTGTTTACTCGTAAGTTGATGTTTGGAATTAAATATTGGAACTGAGTACTACTAACTACTCCTTTCTCGAAATAGATTCTATTATAGTAATCTAAAAGTTCTTTCACAATTATTGACACTAGTATAATTTCAATTTTTTTCTTCTTTTAAAAACTTCTCTCAAGAAGTACTTGGAAACAAGAAAATTATTTTGTATGAAGATTCGAGAAAAAAAAACTTTTATTTGGAATAAATTATCTCTAGAAAACGATACATGACGTCTCTTAATATCTGCAGTATAATAATGAAAGTTAAATTACATTTTAGATAGTGAGAAAATGGCAACAAAGTTTCTACAAAATGTTACGTTGTTGAACTCTTCTCCTCTCTGGGGATCTTTTAGCTCAAACTAGAATTATTTTTCTGTCGAAAGTACACCTATTAGATTCGGTTGAAATATTGTTTCTTTTAGAACGACAAAATTCGAAATCATATACGTTTCTGAATTTTTTCATGGATAGTGTAATATTCAATTTAGTATTCGAGATTATGAAATAATATCATTTGTTGTACTTTTGAGATTTCAACAGTTTATCTGATATATTTTTATGTTTATCATGAGATTATCGTGAAACCTAATCAACTGATTACCCGCTAGATCGAACGTAAGACCCATTTGATGATCATGCAAGTCAAAAGAAATGGTACTCGTTGCATTGTCTTCTTGACGGAAACAACGATTAGGCTTGAGATGTATCCATTGAAAGCCAACATACTCCTGATAAAAAAAAATCGACATACAATTGAGTTTCAGTAAGTAGTTTTGTAAAACTCTAATACATGTACGTGAATATCATCGCATATAAATCCTGATTGTATGAAATCAACTGTTAGTTGAAGTTGTTGATTATCCAACATTTGAAACATGGGCGCATCTGTATCAGACTTTTTTGAAGTCAATAATCGTAGCGTAGAAGTGAATTTTGAATTTCGTAACCCAGTATCACATGCAAAATTGGCATCTTCTGATTCTTCTATGGGATATAACTTTATGAAAGCCAAACTGAACCAAAAAGCATAAATAATAAGGATCATAATTGCAAATGATACTAGACCTCCGATCCACATTTTCCCCTCACCAATCAAGTCCGCCTGTTGAAATATAAATCGAAGACGTGCAAAATAGCTTTTCGATTCGGGGAAATGGAAAAGAATACCCATAATTACGAGTATGATTAGACAGATACCAAGCACTATACAAGTCCAAAACATAGGTGATTTAACGACACAACCGCCGGAGTTTCCATTGATAACAAATGCATTATTGACGAGAATATCATCGAAACTATCCCATGAAGGCACATCAGGATCAGTATACGAATCATCAACAATAGGATACAATGACATGTTGACATCATTTAAAGAAGCTAGTGGGCAAAATGAATCCAGCGAACAAGGATTGCATGATGTTACATTTTCTCCATTGGAATTATCTGTGAGAAAATTAGGAAATTATTCTGAGTTATATTCGATCATTTTTTCCTATTCAAAAACAGAAAAACACTTGAATTATACTGAACGAGTTTATTCATCATCCAGTAGGAGTCACTTTGCTTCTTAAGCTTCTACGAATGTTCATTACCATCACCCCGATTGATACTCAACAAAAAAAACCGGACAAAGAGATGAATACAAGCGAAAGTATTTATTTTTCGTTCTCATCTATGACTAAAAAATATTGACTTGGATTTGTCAGAACCTACTCGATCGTGAAATCAATATCATTAAAAAATCTCAATAAAAATTATAATAATCATCAATGTGAGACTAAGATTACATATGACTGAGGATAATTGTTAGAAAACATGATGAAACTTACTATTGCACTAAACCCCACAACAGCTTGATTACGTTAACAGAATATTAATAATCTATGTAAGACAAATGCTAACAGATTTAGTTCATCACTAGTAATAAATATTTTACTTAGTATTTGGGACAGATTTTGGACGAAAAATTCATTCTGACATTGAAAATTTGATGTACTTGCATCGCTTCCTTTCAGTGGCAGAAATTACAAATCTCTATCTGGTTTATATTAAAAATTATTTGGAAAATGTTTCCCTCTGTTTTAGTTCGACATGAATAATAGTTAGAATTATTATACTATGGATATTATTTTATTTGTAGATAAATTATTCATCAACTTGACTGAGAAAAATGCTTCAGTATGACTCATTCTCCTCACTTTATAGTTACTTACCGTCTGGTTCTTTACTTTTAGTATTTAAATGATAATTTCTTTATTTAGATCATTATATAAGGCGACTTGCCAATATATTCGAGAATACATCCTATTCCACAATGTTGAACATTCCGGAACCAGTTCCGCTCACGGAACCAATTCCATCTAATTCCCGGAATTCCGTTTATCACTTCCAACACAATTCCGGAATTACACAGAATTCTTACGGATTCCACCTAATTCACAATGGTTCCGGAATTCAGTGCACCCACACTGACACCCACACTTATCGCAACACCCGCATTTACACCCACACCATACAATTCCGGTACGGAATTCCGGGAATTAGGTCGAACAGGAATTGAACGGAACTGAACGGAATTACACGGAATTCCTAGCGATTCCGTATTGACCTAATTCCGCAATTCCGGACCGGAATCGGATCAGCACGAAATGGGTAAGACAAGATAGAATAGTGATACAAGTTGTAATTCCGGAATTACTAGGAATTCCCAGTGACTCCGCTTTCACCTAATTCCGGAATTGAACTGAATTCCATGGAATTCCGGGAATCGGACGAACCAATTCCGGAATCGACGGAACTGATTCCGGGGGCGGAACTGGTTCCGAAATGCTCAACATTGCGGAATAGGATGACTGCTCATATATTCGTAATAGAAACATTTTCAATACTTTTGTTCTACTTCAATCGATCGGTTCGATGCAAATTGAGACATCAAAGATTTTGTCTTTATTGCGATATAATTAGAATATATTTCGTTCAATCCTTATTATTTATTCGAATCAAGACATAGTTTTTCCTCATTTGTGCCCGTGTTGTATTCAGCAGTATAATAGCATGCTATTTGAATTGACTCTAAAGAATTTATTTATTTGTTTGTTTTTACTCACAAAATTTAATTTAGCATGTTTTGGATAAACGATTTTTATATAAGAATTCATCTGCTGAAAACACTTTTCACTTCAAATTTTATCCCAATCCCAATTTCAAACACTTAGCTTCGCACGTCTACAAACGTCTTAAAGTTTTCAAAACTAATGAACTACTGTTCTTTTGATACTGTGTAGAATCAGCGCAGTTTCAAGCGAAAAGCTTTCTAAACATTATGCTTTTATACAGAAGCGCAGGTACTGATAATGAAAAAACATTCACTTATTTTAGTGAAAACTGGACGAATGAGCGATTTTTTTTCGAAACACACTGGAACCACAATTTACATACTACTGAATAAAATATGAATATAATAGTTTTTCTTCATGAAGATGACCTTCCGGCTATACAGAAACTGTTCTTTCAGAAATCAAAAAAAAAATATAAATGTCTCTATTCCAATAGATAATGATAAATCAAGGAGTTATGTTCTTAACATTTTCTAATGAAAGCAAAAAGTTTGACGTCACTACTAACATTGAGCTGATCGATTGCAGTAGAACAAAGATAATAACTATTAACTTCGCACTATCTTCAGTTGATTCAAAATGATAAGACAATTGTTTTTCTATAGAAAATCGATTGCTTTATGTGAACTGATTCAAAGAAGAAGAGAAGCAGATTTATAAAACTATGTATGCTACCTGCTGAGACTTTAGAAAAAAACGATAGACACTAGCATATTGATGGAAATACGAACGCCTATGCTAACTTGCTTTATTCTTCGCTGAAAATTTCATCCTTTGTACTAAAAAGAAACATTTCGATTGACTCACTGTGCATGCTGCTTTTGGTTCCTGTAGGGCAGACTTGACATGGGCTTGCTTCATTGCTGCTTTTGTATGTTCCCGGTGGACATTTTTCGAAATAAGTTTTGTCATAGAAGAGTTGATTCATGCGAGCAAAATGACCCGGTGGAGATTTTGGTACTATTCCTATCCATCCATAGTTATCTAAGAAGAGCAATTGATGAGAACTGGTTGTTGAAATTCGAACAAAGGATGGTACTCCCCATATAGGCAGAAGTATTTGTTGATTGTTTGGATAAAAATACATCACTTCATCGTTATTTGCTGATGTGTTAATCACTATAATTTTTGATCTAGCCCAAGGAGGTGTTGGATCATCCACAATAAGAAATGCTGCCAATATACCACTATCATCGAGCCAAGCAATTGACCCAGCTGTCATTGTAAACGATCTAATAAGAACAATATCCGTACTATTAAATGAAAGAAGATGTACTTTGCGAAAATAAGGCATTGAAACCAGAACTTTTTTAGTTCGATCATGAATTATAACGGAAATCACGTCATCATAGTTACTAAAGAAAGCAATATTATCTTCTACAGTTGTGTTTTCAAGAGTGATGTTACTAATAAGAGTCATATTACTAATAAGAGTCATATTTGACGGCGGATCAAGTCTAACAAGACATATGACGGGTAAAGATTTACCAACTTCTCTCTCTTCCCGCGCATAGCCTGGAATTAAAGCAAATTTTGTTTCGTTGTTTGTTTCGCCAATGTCCAGTGCATGTGGATTGAACCAATATGGAGGTATCACGTCAGCTGTCACGGCATATTTGAGCTTATTTGCATTTATTTCATAGGTGAATATGACGTCTCGAAGAAATATATAGGCGTACTCTCCCTTAAGATCCACTTGCATGTTCGACAATAATGGCGGTTTAAGAAAAAGATCTAAGCTGTGGTCTTTCCAATTAACAATTTCATTCTCGCATCCTATTAATTCGTAATG
The DNA here is from genome assembly GCA_900239745.1 of Rotaria magnacalcarata. Taxonomy (NCBI): domain Eukaryota; kingdom Metazoa; phylum Rotifera; class Eurotatoria; order Philodinida; family Philodinidae; genus Rotaria; species Rotaria magnacalcarata. The sequence goes on along the minus strand of OENM01000315.1, from coordinate 22,432 downwards.
ACCATGTTCGTTGTTCCATTCTATAGCTAAATTCAGTTGGATACGACCAACAGTGAGACTTTGGTATCCATTCGCTCTGCTTGCCATCAAATAAATAAAGTATAATTGACTTTCATTTTGATTACGACCTACTGCCACATTAATGACATAGTAATTGTTTCCCTCATTTTTATTTTCTCCGAAGAAAAAAAACTTTTCACATGAGAAATGATCAAGCACATCAGCTACAACACGAAAATAGTTGTTCTGGTTTTCACTAAGGACAACCATATAATTATTGCTAGCAAAACGTGTTCCATAAAAATCAGAATCAGTTTGTGTCTCGATGAATTGGTAGGCAGTTTTGGCATTTTTGACAAACGATAAGAAAAGAATTAAAAATGTGAATAAATAAATGGTCATCGCACGATGACTTGCTCTTGTTATTTTCCAAATAAAATTGATCTGAAAGCAAAACGAATGCGCAAATTGTTGATGTGAACACAAAACTCATTCTCAGTTCAGACACCAATACGTGCAACAGCATGTCGTTTTTATTTGTTTTAGCCTCAACCACCGTATGATGCATTATTTGAATTTCCGGATATATATATATCATTAGTTTCTTTTTAATAAACATGCAGTAGGTAATAGAGGTGTCAGAAAATATACAAGATATGTTGGAGCTATAGGAGGTATTACGACAAACAAAACTTGCATAGAAGTCTTCATGCATTCCATAATCTGATATATACACACCATCGTACAAGCTGAGGATGCCGTAAAGGGATTTTCCTGGATTCACAACATTCTGCTATTTATTCTCACACATTCTCACACCTCCAGTACTTCTTACGCCTATCACATCTCCAACATCTTCAACATATCTTGTGTACCCATGTTGGAAAAACCGGAGTAAAATTGACGGTTCACCGCGGTTTTACCGCTCCGGTTACCGGCTCCCATCAACACAAATTTACCGCGGTAAACCTTGAGGGTGTGGGTGTGGGTGTGGGTGTGGGGTGTGGGTGTGGGTG
>OENM01000315.1:0-18574 GCA_900239745.1 Rotaria magnacalcarata | reverse complement strand
AGCTGATTCCAATTATGCATTTTGTTTTTCAAAATTTTGAAATATTATAGGTACTAATCATTTAGCATGATTAATATTTTCTTCAGCACGTGTAATATTCTCAATTTTTAGACAACTAAATTGAAGTACAAAAGCATTTAAATAATTAAAGCTTGTAGAGATTTAAATTCTCTATAGAATGATGTGCTTGAATACACCATAGCTATATTTCTTAGACACGATGTATACCTATCCATTCACGTTGAATTTTGCTGAGTTTCATCCTGCGCTATCATCGCATGTACTACGCATATAGAGAAAGCAACAGAAAGGAAAAAAAACTTTTTTCCCTTTCTTCTCAATACATTAAATGCCTATGGATAGGTACACATCGTGTCTAAGGGAAATAGCTACCGTGTATTCAAGCATATCATCTTGTGGAGAATTTAATTTTCTATAAGCCTGTATATTTCAAAAAATTTTAAAATTCGATTTAGTTGCCTAAATATTGAGAATATTGAACGATGTGTATTAAATATTAATTTTAATTACTAATTAGTACCTATAATATTTCAAAATTTTGAAAAACAAAACGCATAATTGGAATCAGCTTTGTTTTCTCTTTCAGATGGTATATTTTAAGTTGGGTTTTCATTTTTGTGAAGCTGAAAAACGAAAGTTTTCTGTAAAACTTTTGGTGCTTCCGGTATGGAGAACGTTTCGGCATGATCTTAACATTTTCTTCAATTTTTACACATACCAGCGTGTAGGGAAATGTTTTTTCTATCAGATGATATGTAATTCAAAATGTTTCGATGCAAAATAGAGCTGTGATAAAGAAAAAAATACACGTATCCGAATAATTTTTTTGCTTGTAAAAATCGACTGATTCTTGGAAAACCTTCTAAAACCTTATCAAAACTACATTATGGAAAAATTATTTTCTATGCNATAGAAAGTAGAGATGATGACCTATCGAATGATGTAATCAGAGTTTAAAAAATTCATTTCCTTTACTCAGAAATTCACTCAACAAAATTCGTGTAGTAGGGTGTCCGAATAATTCTTTTACATACTGTATATATCAGGAGTAAAGAACTCGGTTGTTCTCGTTATTTAGTCTTGACATATTTTAGTAAATTCTTACTTACGATTTATTACAATAAACCCAAGGTGGCACTGTTGAAACAAATGACCTGTCACTAAATAATTGATCTAATAAGAGGCTTCTGACGTCTTATTAAATGTTGAATAATTTGATCACGTTTATTTCTGATACTAGCAAATATAACTTCATTTGTTACGATAATGAGAGTTAATCCCCATCTCTTCCGATACTGAAAAAGATTAGTGTAGAATAATAAACCCTTTAAAAGAGTTTAATAGCCTCATAAACCCTATCATACATCATTTTTAAGGATCACTTGTGTCGTAAACCATTTAGTATACACTTTTAAAGGTCTACCAACATTAAGAACTCGAATGGGAGAACGTTTCTTGATATTCCCTTTGAGAGGAAATCCTAGCATAAAAAAATGTTCTTTAGAAACCTTTATCAAGGTGAAAAATATTTAAACAGATATGTGAATGCTGATAAACCGTAAAGTATTTATGACACTACAATGTATAATATGCTCACGTTAATGTTGATGAATTCAAAGGTTATATTTACCGAGGGGTTTATGATACTGATAATCCCTAAAAGGGTAACTTAGGGTTTATGAGACTAACAGACTGTTTTGAATGGTTTATTATTATACAGTATTGTTTTTCACTGAAGTACAGCGAACCATAAGTTCTTTTCGAGAGCGAAATTGAAATATCTTAAGAATTCTTCAATCTATTGAGTGTATAGTCTTTCGAATTATCAGTTGAAACCAAAATACGCTTCTTTGAGTGTATAATGCAACATTTTCGAGCATCAAAATGCGTATTTCGTAGTCGATCTATGAAATCTTCCAACTCGTCGCTGTTTCAAAGCTCATTTCAACGCATTCAGGATAGAATACTTTTTCGCAAGAAAATGCAGTTTAAAGACTACAATATGTGTCAATGTGTTTCTATGGCAGCAGATTAAATTCATATGATCAGTTCTTCAATTACCTCATAAGTTTTTGAAGTAACAACTTCACTTTGTATTATAGGAGTCATAGCGAATGGACTCTCAGTACAGAAATCAAAGTAGAATGTAAATTATGATTTAAATTAGTATCTCTATTGTTACAACGCAATAAGATTGGTTTCAATCTAACTGCTTCATCATTTGAATCAATACAAACATCAAAAAATGTTTTACCTAGGTGTTTTTATTGCAGTACCGATCCCATCGTCTATGTAGAGAGAAGATAATTCTTCTCACGTTAGGGTGTGGGTGTGGGTGTGAGTGTAGGTGTGGTTGGACAGATGATCGACACCCACACCCACACCCTATTTTAAGAAAATTGAATATAGATTTGGACGTTTTACGCATAGTTCGTGATAGAATCGATTTATAGGCGTATTTAAAAGGCATGGCGTGAAATCGTGTGGTTGGATTCCTATTCCAACACACATTCAATCCATCTAGAAAAAAAATCGACTAGGATGAATTTTTTAGAATCCCGCTGTTTGAAAGCATTTTAAGAGCCAGACAATGTTCTATGTGGTATAACTAATTATAATAGTAAGCTGAAATGAATGATTCGAGCAGCTCAACCACCAGAATCATAGTTGGGTCGGATACAGAGAGAAATTCGACAAGAACAGGACAGGGATACAACGCTGGATCAAGATTTCGTGACACCCGCACTATGCCATATGCCTATTGAGGTAGTGAGTGCCAGAGAAAGAGAGCACCCGCATGAAGAGAGAATGCCTTCAAGAGTTGTGTTTTTGACAGAACGGGTAGAGAGAGAGAGAGAGAGAGAGAAATTGAATGAAAAACTTCGACGGAGGCCGAAGGGCGACTAAAGAGCACAGTGGAATCAAGTGGAACTGTGCAACTGAGAATGAGAGACAGAGATGAAGAGATGAGCAGATAAAACAGGAAAGAGTGTGATCAAATATTCAGAGCTGAGGCACGAATCTTGTCAGTTTTCTAAGAATGATTTGTCTCTGGAATTCTGAGGAGGCGATTGCTATTTTGCTAGGAAATTCTTCCGTTTTAAACCAGCAATCAACAATAACAGTTAACGGTTGAATAGAAATTGCATAGAGACAGACAGAATTCATAGTCAATTGAAGACAAATGACAGACAAGAATCAACAACAGGACAGCTTTACAACAAGGAATCAAGAATTATTACGACTGTCATCACTTCTTCGAATTATTGAAGGATTCTGATTAATGTAATAGGAATTCTTAAGATACCTGATGAGTCCTTTGAGAAAGAACGAAACGTCGTGTCGATCCTCTGACTTCTAAATATCTTCCATTCTATCTTGGATAGTCATTGATTTCCATAATATTCTATTTGACTTGAGAATTGATTCGATGCAGACAATAATCTAAACTTACGTGATGATGAACAGATTAAGCCTTGTTCGAAACGATCGTCGTAAGTAGTTTAGAATAATCGTGTGGATCTCATCCTCACCGCTCATACTCTCACCCTCAAGAGTCACGAAGACCATTCATGAGATAATGTACTTTGATCGATTCGTGCATTTATGGGTTCGCTTGCTGAATTGATTTAATCATTTCATTATAATGTTGGAAAGCGGATTGGTGAATGGTCTGATGAAAAGGTTGAAGTTCGGAATTAAAAGAATTATTGATTTCAGAGACAAAATGTGATCAAGAAGAGAACGTTTTAGGACGTTGTTTAAAACACTGATGAGCGTCGTCTTTGAGACAAATATAAATTAAGTTCAATTTATCGGGGGTCAGATAAATTCATTATTTGCAATTGTTGTTCCATTTCGTCTAACCGTGTGATAACATTCTCTTCACGATCATAGAATTTCAGTGAATCTTTAACGAACCGATCAATTAAGGCTTTTAAAATTGTTGATGATAACGAAGGACGAGGCGTTGCGATATGTGAATCGGGTGACGGTGTTGTATGTTGACGAATACGTGAAAACGAATTCGTTAATTGAGAAGAGGGATGAGAATGAGGTGGAGATTTAACATTCAAAGATTCAAGACTAAATAATTGACAGAAGTCAAGATAATCGATAAGTTTTTGTTGATTTAAACCATACCAAATCATAGCTCCACCACCTAAAAAATATGGAAGAATTTCAATATGATCACGAAATGATAGTTTCAAATCAGAAAATGTTGAATCAAGTTAAATGAACCATTTATAAGCGTCACCAGTGCCGGAAAATGGAGAAATATGATTACGACGGAAGTCAAGTAAGGAGGGTTTTTCAACTAAATCATCTGGAAACTATCCATTTGAGTCAAATGTCACTTTATTATTAGCGTCAGACTGATCTGAGTCATCATTATTCTTGAAGGTTTTGGTTGATTAAAAGAAAGTAAACCATTCGTTACTGGTTGATCTTTAGCAGATAAAATGGTATGTGTCTGACCAGAATCCTATAACAGAACACCAGATAATTCATTAGTAAGATTTAATGAATCTTTTGAAGTAATTTCTTGTTTAGATTGTGTTTGCTGAAGATTTTATGTATAGGCCATGATAGAAGGAAGAATAAACGATGATTCAGATGATGTTTTAAGTTGTGCTTGTGATCGTTTTCTTGGAGGGAGTTAAAGTTCAGCAATAGGTATATCTTTCAATGGGATTGTCGAACGTCGATTCATCTAACGTTCACAAATCGTCCGACTTAAAGGTTCAAAGCGCAGGGTCTTCACTTGTTACGATACGCTTTGTTTATTTTGAAGAATGAAACAAACACATAACAACATAATCGAAACCGAACAGCAGGAGGAGAGAGGGGAAACGAAGATATATCTACGTATATATATATATGTCGATGGAGAAAATGAAAAAAGAAAGAAAAGAAAGATAGAGAGGTGGAGAACAAAGATGCATGACTGTGTAAGATAAAGAGATCATAACAACTGGATCACTAGCGTCCGTTCTATTACGTTCGATTTGCTGGTTGATAGTAGGCGGTACCGTTGACAGTAGTGGTCAAAGTCCCATTGGCATCGAAGATGTTAATCAGTACATCAATGGAAAGGTGAAAACCATCGGGACTTGTAGTTTTCGTGCTGTTGTTTGGTCCCGTCAGAACGAGGTTCGAAAACCAATCAATTTGGCTGACCGTAGGACTTGGGGTGTTGTTACTGACCTCTTCGGATCCGGTGAGGACATTGAGTCCATCGTCGCAGAAGTCATGGTAGACCACCGATACAGTTCCAATCATTGTTCCGGCGTCGTTGTTGACAAGCGTCACGTTGGCCCAACCGAAATGCTTCCCAAGGAGGACATAATTGCCCGCCAGCGGGTAGACGAGTACGGGAGTTGAACTGCCAGGCTCATACTTCACTCCCCAAGGAACGACGTCGGAAATCGGCTCGACTACTTGAGGTTTGAGTGGCGGGCGACTGGTGAGATGGGCAAGCATCATACGATAATTTCGACCACCCGGCTCGGTGGAGTTGTAGCACACCAATGAGTTGATTCCGCCGCATGAGGGTGGAACAGTGTGGGACTGCCAATAGACGATGCGAGTGCCATCGAGCGACCACTTTGGGTCAGCCATGCCATTCCACTCCGGGTCATTGATGGTACCTGGGCTCCCATCTCCAGCTGCGTTAATCTTTTGGCCAAAATAAGCGCCTCGGTCACCGTAGTAGTCAATCAAATAGGGCTGGAAGAATCGACGTGCTCCGTTGTTACGAGTTGAAGAGGTAGCGCTGGAGCTGACTATGTCGGTCAATGGAGGGACTCCTCGCATACCAGCCATAAACATCTGTCGTCCAGAGCTCCTAGTGTCCATGACAACCGTCCACTGGTCGTCAGGGGAGATGTCCATCGGATCGACGTATTCTGGGTGACTTGTAAGTCGCCGAACTTTGCCCGTGGTGAGATCAGCGGCAAACACATCAATGTTGGATGATTCAGCTGGAAATCCAATGTAACTGACTTCTCGACCAGTTCCACTAAAGCCACGTAGTTCACCAACCATGACAGATTGAGGGTTGATGTGAAGTAGACTACTGTTGTCCCGATCTACAGTAACAGGCTGAAGGGCTTCAGGGTCGAAGAGTCGATAGACGCTAACTAGATCATAACGAGGAGATAGAGGCGTACCCCAAGTCGGAAAGGGATCGAATTGCAATCTTCCTATGTAGCCATACTGGCCCATTTTGCCGTTAAGGATTGTAAAGGAATTGAAGCCCAAGTGTACGTTGTCCGGATGTAAGCGCAGCTCGCGAATGTTGCCACCAGGCCCAGTAGTATTCGTCGTCGTATTCCAGCGGATAGGGTAGATGTGAACTTGGTCTGGAGTACATGAATCGTCGATGAGATCACTAGTACATTCAACGATGTTCGTGCCGGCCAAGAGGCGTTTGCCGTCAAGGAAAGTCTGGGGGTAGTCCATCGTCAGCGAGCGTCCGATCGCATTTTCCACTGGCACACCACAAGTAATACATTTCCATGTATCACCGTTACAAAATGTACTACCATCGGTCTTCACTAGGATTAATTGCACGCCGGTAAATATACTAGCCGGATCAGGTCCGGCCGGAGCGCCGGTGAAGTTAACCGTCACCGTCACGTGAAGTCCATCTGGCAAGAAAGCTCCAGATTGGAATGTCGTCAGAGCTTGACCTATACAGCCTGTTCCGTGTGAGTTGATATCAAAAGTGCAACCACCCTCGGCGTCGTTGGAAGTAACAGGTGGAAGTGGGAGTTCGGTGATGGTGATCGGCTCAGGTTCAGGAGGTGGTGGAATGTCGGTGCCATTCGCAACGCATCTACTAGAGGCCTCGACTGCGAAGAGAGCCATCACGATAAATTTAAGGAGGAGCATGATAGCAGAGGAATGACTGGAACGCAATTGTGCCACTGTTCGGCGTCGACTAGACACAACTACGGAGAGAAATGAAAATGATGATGATTCTTCAGATAATCTACGAATAGATACTCTCATTCGTTTTCGAGTCGATTGCGTTCAGCCTCGTAACTATACGATTTTCTCGTTGAAAAGATGCAAGAGAAGGCGAAGAAGGGAAGACAGTAGAGAAACCTTTTACACTACTCACTCTTAAAATATGAGTCTCCTAATGCCAGTAACAGATTGATCGCAAACTTCTTTTTTGAATTTCTGGATTTTGAGAGAATACCTCCTGATCTAGTAGATGATTGCCGAGTTACAGGAGATCGCCACAAACGTAAGTAACAAGTAGCTCTTTTTTATGAGGAAAAATGCTGCTAGGGACCTTGCGATCTTGTCTCTGTTCTGAATTATAGTCTAACAAATAAGGTAAACTAAACTAGTAGCATTAAAAATCGTAATTTGTAAAGACTTCTCAACAGAAAAGAAAACTACCTCGACTGTCTGGACGAGTGAACAGAATTTTTGGAGTTTTTGTCTTAATACTAACAAGAACAGGCAGCATAAACCAAGAATTTACAAGGGTCACTAATGCTCGCTTGAGTAAATAAGTAGGCCTTTTTGTTCCAAGCTGAAAAACTGTAATTACGATTTATACCAAATGCGTGGCCTTGAACAAAATTTTATCGTATGCTTCTGAATCTATGTGCTGAAAGAAAAGAATTCTATAGTTTCTGTAAAGATTCTGACTTACAATCCATTATTGTGTGGCAAAACTTTATAGAGAAGGGTGCAGAATAGGTATGTGGTTCTTCTTCTACTTGCCGTTCTCTTTTACAGGCCGCTGTACGGAAGAACCGAAAAAGAAAGAGAAAAAGATGCCGCTCAAGCGACTAATGCGCGTGTTCTGTTGATGTCATGTACGATTTGTGACCCTGTACGACAGTGAATGCACGTGTTCTGCACTGGATCTGTCTATACGGACTAACTTACAAACTCCTCTTCGTCATCGTTTGCAGATAACAGGTGCGAAGGAGTCGATATCGAAATAGACATTTCTATTCCACTGTGGTCCATTCGAACAGTCACATTCTACAGTATTCGTATTTGAATAACGGCCAACTTTCTCTTTTTTCCCCAATGTCCGCCTGGATGCCCACTGTAATATAGTCGTTGTTCTTATCTCGCTAATAAGTTCGACCTTGGATATCGCTAAAGAGATTTCTAGGATGAAAGTCATTCTATGTGTGTCAGAGAAAAATCACGCAACAGTTGTTGAGAAAGATTTCTCATTCGTCGAAATGATTGATCTAACTCCTCCCTCCTTTGTTTGTGCTACTTTGTGAAGCGACACATTGAATTGATAGCTGTCTAGTATGGAAAAAAAAGTAAGTATGTTTTATTCTATTTCAAACAGCTCCAACGGGAAAAGCGATTACTTCTGGAGTCCGTCCTTCCAAATGAACATGTAGGCATAGACTTTTTTTCGGTATTATTCATTCGTTTGGTTACTAAATGCAATAATTAGTAAGTCATGTGAGTTCTACGCAGTGCAAATGGTGAGATGAGGATTTAAAATGAGTAAGTAATAACTCTTCTTACATTCAACGAGGTACGAGAAAAACAGCCCCTATTTCGTTTTCGTGCTGAATAAGAGAGACAGTGATCCTTCTACTCTTGCATACACACACACACACACACACACACACCCGCACCCACACCCCACACACACTCTTATTTTATCGAATGTTAGAATGGGAGTCATGAAATATTTTACTCTTTCAAAGGGGGGATTGACTTTAATCGGCCCCTTGTTCTCAATATTTACAGATAAATGTCCTGAACTAATTTGACCAAACTTAGGCTAGTTGAACCTTTCCTCGTCCTGACCCAGAGTATCGTTCTAAATTCATCAAATTTCGTTTGCCTTTTCGTTTGTATGCATGCATCGTTATGCTTTTTGCTAATTTCTTCAATTTTTTAGACTCAATATCGTCCTTGTTTTGCCACTTATACCGGTAACTCTAGAATAAACCGAATAGACAATATCTTCTGACCATCCTTCAGCTGTCCTCTCAGTGCTTACAGATAATTCCACCAATAAACAGAACGACAAAAAACACCTGAATCCTCCTAATTTAGGGATGTGCAGTGTCGGTGTAAACACTGAAAAACTGACCACTGAGTACACCGTCGGTGCAAGTCGGTGGTCCACTGGACACAGTGCCGGTGCAAATCGGTGCTCCACTGGGCACGGTGTCAGTGTAGTCAGTGCTCCACTGGACACACCGTCGGTGCAAGTCGGTGGTCAGTACACCGACACTGCACATCCCTATCCTAATTCAGTAAAGCAAAGTGACAAATAATTAGCTTGAGCATCCAGCATATCAATCGTAATCAGAATTGGGGCGTTGAGAAAGGATAATTGGTCTCACGGGTTACCAGGAGCGCACTACAGGGCGTGCATTATTAATCGTGAAAGAAGAATGAAGAAAAATGAGCAGCGTTACTCTGTATATCATATTACCGTGTGCGACTGGGGATTTATTTGCATAAATAAAGACCTTTCTCTCTACGATCGACAGCAAACTTTGTCATATAGGAACGTTCGTAAATGCAGCATACCTAAAATGGGTGCTTGCTCAAACAAAATGCCATATCAGAAATACAGTTCTTTGAAATGTTTTCTGTCTACATTTTATTGTGTACCCTTACGGTGGGTGTGCTTTGTTGTTGTTTAAATCAGCTGGAAAACTAAATTGAAGACGACCGTCATCACTTATAATGGAACGAATTGTCCACCTTCGTTTAAATTTTTACCGTAAATGGAATTCTTAAAGTTATACGACTAATATGAAATTCACCTTAGATGTCTTTTCATTGTCAAGAAATTTACATACCACACCCTTTCCCTCAAGATACAGAGTAATTTTACTGCAGCAAGAAATGAACTTAATTTTACAATAAAAGGAACGCAAGGATATTCTTTATTTTTAGTTGAATTATTCCATTTGTATCTGATATTTCTGTTAAAACTGCCTTTTCAATAAAATTAAAACTAATTATGTCTCAAAATAGTATCGGCATTCGATACGATAATATCTTAGTTTTTGATACTAGATTGTGTTTCTCTTGAAAATGGCTGTTTAATTAAGTCGAAACGTTGAGGTTTTATTCGATTTATTCAACAAATTTATTCGCTACCTTAACATTTGTATTTGAAAATGAAAGGTGTTACACAGACCTTTTAGAATTCTCCCCTTCACTTCTGGTGTCAATTTCCTAGAATATTTTAGACTATGCAGAAGTACGTCTGAAGTCTGACTGAATATAAGAAAAAGTCGATAGATGAGTGAAGCTAAAAAAAGAGATTCGATGCAAATAATTTTGAATGATGATCTATTTTATGGTTACATATATTCACATTCTAGTTTGCTTCGTTCTGAACGATTCTTATCTGTGTGCTGAAACAATAGGTGATGCATATAGTATTCGAATCACAGAGACATATTCCGCACATAGACTGGCTAAACAATAACTAATGACAGACAAATTTTCCGGTATGTAGCTCAATTCCATAGCTGCGCCGATACAAATACAAGTTGTATCGCCCAACTACATCGTATCTACGTTACATTGTATCGAGATATATACCCCTGAAAAACTTAGAATTCATGAATCATGTAACGGCATGTAACGGGATGCAACGGCATGTAACGGCATGTATCGACTTGTATCGAGCATCTGTTACAATATATCGATGCAATGTAACAGAGGCTCAATAGAANCCGTTACATGATTCATGAATTCTAGGTTTTTCAGGGATATATATATATGGAAACAATGTGACAGATACGATGTCGATGGGCGATACAAATTGTATCCGTATCGACGCACCCCTCCTCAATTCCGTCTATTTTTCATCCGTCTAATTAAAGATATAACTGGAAAGTTCGGTTGAGTTCTGTCAATCAGATTCATCTTTAACTTGGATTTAGGTATAAAACTGTACGGCGCATCTCATATTTCACTATTCTGAGAAGCATGTTTTGTTTGTTTAACATTAGCATCCTGTGCATGTGCTTACATCCTACGATAATAAAGTTATGTTAACCTCTGGTAGATGATTGTTTTCTTGTTGCTGTTTATCGAAAACTTAATGGCAACAATTGGTCTTACATTACTTCTTTTTTATAGTGCGCATAAGACGAGTAAATAGTCAACACGAAAATGTTTCGAGCACACTCTTACATTATATTTAGGATAATAGAGTACTTGTGATATTCTATCTTTTCATCGTCATTGTTCCTCTCGTTAACTTTGCCATTAAGCGTCATTGTTGCTTAACGTTAGACTTTTGTTGATCATTACTGACGTAATCAACAATTCACAATTAAAGAATAATGGAAAAGCGAAAACTGGTCGGTATGGAATGAGGATAAGGGTGCTTTTCATAGCGACCAATTTTCGTTCAAACGATTTCGTAGACCCATTCAATCTAGAAAGCTGTTAGCGCAATCCCTGTGGGATTAAAATGTGAAACACGATGAAACTCCTTTTCTGGAATCCGTCTATCACGGTCAGTCATGGTCTGTGGAGCTTCTCTGTTACAGCCTGTATTATGATGTATGGAGTCTCTAGAAACCATCACAGACCGTTACAGAGAAATCTAATAATTAATAATTAATTAATTAATTAACCAATTCACTGGTTAATTAATTTCTCTGTACCGGTCGGTGGGGGGGGGGTCGGGATGGGTCCAAATTTCTACCCTATATACTTCAACACTCCTTTCAGATCGTGTTTCACAAAACTAAAATTCTTACATGTTATCATTGCGCTGCAGAGTAGTTTGGCCAGCCAAAGTGTTCTTATGATGTTTTCTATGGATGAATTCTGTCAGACAAGACTAACATTTTGAATTTATAAGCACTATTTATAATGCCCGGCACAAACGCTTCAATCAATCACCTTCTGTAGGTTCTCACATCTCACATGCTCTAACATATGAGTCGTTGTATTAATTGAATGAAAGCAGAAAGAGAACCGAAAGTGCGCAAGGCGTCCTCGACGTGCGTGCGCCTTTAAACAGTGACTCTATCGCGCACTTTTCAATCATATTGACATTTGATAACGTCTCTCGTAAAGCAGAACATCATAATCACGTTATTCTCTGTTCTTTGCTATCCTTTCTCTTCTCACTATCTCTTTTTTTTATTACTGTATGAGGTCTGTGTCTGTATCACGGCGACAACGCTGACGCTAGCAGAAAAGAGATAGCGAGAAGAGAAAGGATAGCAAAGAACAGAGAATAACGTGATTATGATGTTCTGCTTTACGAGAGACGTTATCAAACGTCAATATGATTGAAAAGTGCGCGATAGAGTCACTGTTTAAAGGCGCACGCACGTCGAGGACGCCTTGCGCACTTTCGGTTCTCTTTCTGCTTTCATTCAATTAATACAACGACTCATATGTTAGAGCACGTGAAGTGGACGTACGTCGAAGACGTCTTTCGCATTTTCGGTTAGTGGTGGATCTTTTAATTTAACGCGAGTTAATTAACGACGTTAATTAACTAAAACCGTTAACCGTTAATATTAACGCATTAACGTATAAACAGCAATCAGATTAGGGATGCACCAGTACCAGTATTATACTGGTCTGCTGGTTCAGTAAATACTGGTCTTCTTTTTCAGAAATAATTATTGTTTTATGAAGTAATTTCCTCTACCATCATTTTTTTTGTGTATATTTGAGTAAAAAATTTTAGTTTTTCAAACGTCGTGTAATAGCATACAATCTTATTTTTTTCAACTAGTTGATAACATAAAGTGAACGTTCTTCAGTCCTTCTTATCATTTTCATTTACGGATTCACCAGTATTGATAAAATACTGGTACTACTGGTTCAGTAGTACTGGTGACCAGTATACTGGTTTGCCAGTATTACCAGTACCCAGTATACTGGTACTGGTGCATCCCTAAATCAGATCGTTTAATTTTGAATTGTTTTTCATGGAAAAATCAACATCCACACAATAATTATTTTCATGCTGTAGACGATGATGTCAGTATGAGCTACGAATTAAAATCATATCTATATATAAGATTGAGGAAAACGTTCGTGCGCCGTATTCACATACTAAGGGTGAGGAGAGTTTTTTAACACGGCGCACGAACTTTTTCCTCAACCTAGTATTAATTCGATCTTATTTCACAGGATATTCTTGAATTCTTATATGCAATTTTAGTAGAATACGAGAATCTTAGAGTGGAATATTTTATGTTGGTTTGCAATCGAAGGTTAACTTTTATTAATCATTGCTATTGATTTGAAATAGTCTTTAAGTGAATAGCTCGTTCATTGGAAATTGATTGTTAAACGTAACTGGTATATTTTTCGACAGTAACTAGATAAGAATAGTCGATTATCTGAACGCATTTCGTCTGATCTGAGAAAAATTATCAATAAGTATATATGTTCTAGGATTTACTATGATATTTAACAATATTATCAGTTGTCGAAGATTAAATAGACTTATAGTATGTGAGCTTGCCAATACTTTTGCGTTTGATTTATGAGAATAAATAAGAGCACGTCACATAATCACGTTGATAGTTATAAATACTGGATTGAAAATCGTAAAAACAAATGTTAAACACGCTTTTTAATTTTTGAAGGATTAACTAATTTTGACAAATAAAAATTGATTGGTATTATAGGTATTAAATAGTCTTCGAAAATTCATACATGAAATGATAAGATGAAACCACTACACTCTCAAAATATACACACGTTGTTTTCTTACGTAGCTATTTACTGGAAATATGTTTATCCTTATATATTTCACAAGACTTGATACATAAGATAGCCAAAATTTGCAACTCGCAAATGTACTTTACTAAAAACTGCAAAGAAATGTGAAACATTAGAAATGACATCAAAGCCTACGAAATATCACTTACTGGTAACAGAAGAGTGATTATGTCAGTTCGCAAGTCATTTGTATGATCGCCTAGGTTTCATTTAAATATACATATCATCTGAACTTTAATAAAAATTAATTGGAAGGTTGACTGAGTGATTGTTGAATCTTTAATCAAGGAATTTGTGAGTACTTCAATAGCTTCAAGGAGGACTTTTATATAGAAAAATCTCCCAGATATTGTTGGTTTTCTTGAATTTGAATAAATTATTTGTGATTGAACAAAATGCTGTTATTTGATTCACTGTGTATTTATATTCATCAGTTTTAGACGTTGATATGATCAAACCAAATTTTTACTTTTGTCACGTTTATGCATAAAGTATCTGTCTTGAAAAAGAATTAAGATGAATGATTTAATATTTCTTTTCTTTGTTTCATTATGCGAATATTTGCTTTAAAATAAATGGAATATTTCAGAAGTATATATTTTATTACACAAGACAAAAAGTAACAATATGAACGATAAACAAAACAGCACAACAGCTTTTTGTTACAATCAAACAAGAAAAAACTAAATAAACTTAGATCACGCTAGTATCAGAACATCTATTGATCAAACAACGATAATTTATGCCGTCCTTAAGCACAAGAGAATATCGCATGGCTGTTGGTGATAGAGATGACCTTTGTTTTTACCGAATATATCCTGCAACACTAAACATTGATCCACAGGGCACCGATGATGCAGGAATTACATTTACACGACGAACGATAGCACTCACTAGAGGAAGCTTTTTTTCGTTTTCGTACCAAAATTGAGAAAAATTTATGACTTAATCTGCATTGATCGACGAAATATAGTAACCGATTTCTTGATCAATCGTAAAAATATTGGTTACAGGGTGTGAGTGTGGGGTGTGTGTTTAGAATTTTGAATGCCGTACCACAACAACAGTTGTTTCTGTCTTGGCTAGACTTCATCAGGTAGTGTTCTCAATATTGTATCTACTTAGATAGTAGTTCTTCAATTTTTCTTATGGATACATTCGAATTACTTTTCGATACAATCATTAATATTGCATTTGCACATTTTAAATTTTCCAAATAGAATTACTTTTCGATACAATCATTAATATTACATTTGCACATTTTAAATTTTCCAAATAGAATTAATTTAACTATAATCATGAACAATTATACAAGTCCTTCAGGGTGTGGGTGTGGGGTGTGAAGAATAACCACAATAAAATTGTTGTTTTATTTAATTTTATTTCGATTCTATTAAAAAGTAAGAATCATTGTCAGCCCATGTAATCTCGAAATGCATTTTAGACGCAGTTAGATGCGTTTATGTGGCAAATTTTGGCGTCCTGATGCGTTTCGGTATCGAGTTTGATAAAAACGCAGATAAATGCGTTTATCATTATCTTTTTAAACGCGTTTAAAGAACTTCGACGAGATTTTTAGCGTTAATCAGAGCAAACGCATACGAATGCATTTAAAGTTTTACTTTAAAACGCGTGGGAACGCAATCTGTGTCTTTTCTTGTGTTAGATCGTATACCACAATAGAAACACAATTTATTTGCTATCCAATAAACGCCGTAAAATCTACAAAATAGATAAAGGCGTTTCATGGAGGCATGGTTGAGTTCATGAAATGCCGAAAACGCGCTTCATTACACTGATTTCCAAAACACAACTGAATTCATAGTTATATAGTAGGTAGTGTCAATGAAGAGCGGTCAGACATGCAGCAAATCTAATATTTTTGGTTTAGAGTAGGGGTGTTACTTCATCTTTATTCATCATTATATTAAAGAATAAAGATAAATGAAATCTTTATATTTATAAAACAAAGATGAATAAAATCTTTGTATTCATAAAATAAAGATAAATATAATCTTTATTTGTAAAAATAATGTTAGAATAAAGAAAGATTTTCTTCAGTCATTGGTAAATAGATAAATAATTTGTATAACAACAGAAAACATTGATTGCAGTTCTTACTTATCCCCGTGTAAAACTGAAACGCGTTTTGGAGCGTTTTAAACGCGCCTACACGCAATTATGTTACAAAATTGGAGAAAACAACGTTCAGATGCGTTTGAGTTCACAATCGCGTTTGATCACGTCCCAAAGACACATCTTGATGCGTTTGAGTTCACAATCGCGTCCCAAGCACGCGTTTGAATGCGTTTGGACAACCAGCCGCGTCTAGATGCGCATGTAAATGAAACGCTTTTTATAATATTACAGGATAGAAAGGCAGTCGAACGCGTCTCGAGTTACTATTGCGTTTTGAAGATGCACTCGTGCGCGTTCTGATAAAGAGTTGCATCCCGACGCATCTAAAAGTGAAACTTGTCTCACAATTGTAAGAATAAAAACAAGATTGAGCACTTCTTTATTTATGATCGTGTGTAGATGTAGACGCATCTATGCAAAGTCAGGGTTGTTTCTTGTGCAATGCCTTTCAAATGTTATAATCGTTTCTATTAAAGATATATCCTCTAAATGAGTTACTACGTACTTGTCAATGTAGAAGCAAATTATTTTGACAATATCGTTTAGATTCTTATTCTACAAAAATGAAAATGATAAATTTTAATTAAGCTTATGACAATAAGATTATGCAACGCTATATTGTGTATTTTATCGATTTCACGATTGCCACATCCATGTATTTTCAGTCTGAAACATGTACGAAAAATGCATACGTATGTTTATAGCTATATTCTAGTTTGGATAACTTTGCTAATTTTTACTTTTACTTTTCAAATTTACACTTATATTCCTTTATTATTGAGATTTAGAAACTTTTCTATTTTTCTATTGTATATTGAAACGTTGGAAGAATAGAAAATACTTCTTTTCATTACCTCGATATGCTGATATTATTTATGTAATATTTTTGACAGAGTGAGATCGGTGCATAATCTAAAAATTTCAGGTCATTTTAAATCAAAATTTACTCTTTCGAAATAAAATAACTGAAAAACAATTACGAAAACAAATAGTAAGATTATATGCTGATTATTAATAGTTTATTCAAATTAAATTAGTCCATATTGATATTGCTTATCTTTGCGACATCAAGTTATGCCTTGTTTTATTACATGTTCCAGATGTCAATTTATAAGGCAATCTATGAGCCTTGGTATTACTAATAAATAAAATTCTATCATATTCTACAACATCCTCATTTCCTAATATTTTTCTTTCGATTTTTTTTCAACTATAAATCTCATTTGCGTTTCAGCTTTGATTTTGATAAATTGATTAAATAGTTGAAATGTGAAACTAATAAAAGTAAATTGCCTTCTTGAAAATGAAAATATTTTTTATTGTTTTATTTTACAGACAAATTTTAAATAGCTAAGTAGTATACATAGATTCGGCATATTTTATTTTTTTAATCTTAAAAAGTTTATAGCAAGCTTATAGTCATACAGTGGTAAACTTTTCTAATAGATGTACAGAAAAAGTCGTCTTTTTATGAAAAATTAATTGCGTTCAATTTTTATAAATTTATTTCAAACAATAAATAAATAATGATTGCACATAATCCCAAATAATAGTTTACTTTATTCTAGATAGTTCATCATGTAAGATTCGACTTTTTATAAAAAAAATACTAGTATAAAATAGTTCATATTTTATACTAGTATTTTTGTGTTTTGTCATTCAACTAGTTATGTTAGTTGTAAGTGATTAAAAAGATATCGTTGACAGAAAAACACTCTGACAAGGCGATATAGCTCAGAGGTAAGTAACTTGTTCTATAATTCAAAGTTCTTCTGTTCTAGCCTATATCACCGCACTTCTCTTCCATGTCGTAAGTTATATTCCTTGTTCTGTATTATACCTCTAGGAAAGAGCTGACCATTATGTAGTTACGATGATGCCGCAGCACGAATCTGCGAGAACAAGATGTTCATTTTTCCCTAAATTCTTTCAAACGCATCCGAACGCATCAGATGTTTCATTTTAGCTGCGTTCAATGCGTTTCGTGCTTATCATTTCAAACGCAGCTGTAGCGCGTTGAGCTCTGCGTTTGAACGCACAAAATTTTCACATGGGCATCACTGACATTACACTATGAAATAATACTATCAAATGATGGTGAGGCATAAATCATTTATGGAAAAAAATCTAGTGTTCAAAATTTTCTAGCCTTGAACTTCTTAATTTTCTTCGAGCTTTCCGGAGAAGACCAAATTTTGAGTTTTTAATGAAAAATATTTTTCTTTATTCTTTATTTTATCGTTATTAAATAAAGATAAAGATTATCGTTATCTTTAGTTTAAAAATATAAATATTTTATTTATCTTTATTTCTTAAAGGATGAAGATTTCATTTATCTTTATTTCTTAAAGGATGAAGATTTCATTTATCTTTATTTCTTAAAGGATGCACTCTAAGTTAAAATGTGTCGAGTTTTTGTGTTGTGAATTTTAGTGTCGTGGGATTCAGCAAGAGAATGTGTCGCAGTATAATGTGTCGTATTTTTATCCGTTCTTTACATATATTCAATATATATGACGACTGTTCATTCACCATTCTGTTCGGCGCATATAACGATTTATAAGGGATCTGATTTATCAGATAAAAATCACAAAATGCAATGTGCATTTTTACAGACTATTTCTCGATTTTATATTTCTTGTAAATATTTCGAGATAAATTTCATCACAGGGAA
>OENM01000314.1:85045-102108 GCA_900239745.1 Rotaria magnacalcarata | reverse complement strand
CTCAAAATTAATTCGACAGCTACAAAGGTTTCCTCCTTGGCATTTTCATTGAAATTCTGATAACATAAAGATAACTTTCGAAGGAAGAACTAACGAAAGGCATCCTTCAGGGGTTTTTCTTATCTCACTGAAATCGACCATATGTACGGCAGCTCAACTCGAAAACCATGCATCGCTTCCAAGGGCTCCCTCATCGGATGAATATGATTCGGAAAGTTTAATACGAAACCATGTGTACGAAACCTTTTGAGCAGAATTTCGCAGAGGTTTCGTACTGAACCATGTGTACGAAACCATTTTTTCCATTTACCAAGAAGAAGTTCCATACGGAACCTTTTTTCTACGAAACCTAAAAAGGATCTGACCGTGTGCCCGCGCTCAGATTCTTTTGTAGTTCCGTGGGAAATCCTTTTTTTTTACAGTGTGTGGTGTTGGTTGTTCGAACATCGGTGGCATTATATGCTGTATAGTAGAGATCTACTGTTTTCCGATGTAGAGTAAAACCTCTTTAAAATGGTCGGTAAGAGTTCAAAATCGTGTATTCTCACATAGTGCAACAAGAAATGCTAGTTAAAAGCGGTTTTTGAACTGATTTTTGTGTAGGGCTGTTTTGTATACAAAGCGTCCCCCGTCTTTTAATCGACTTTCTCATATGTCACTAGTAACAGAATTCTACCGGTATTGTTAAATTCTGTGGTAGGATAGGGAATGATCTTTGAAGCTGCTTGTCTTATGGGAAGATGAATGGAATCCTATATCAATTCTAGTGCTTGCGTTGTATTGCTTTGTTAGGTTTTATTTTTGAACTTGGCCAAGTCTGCATAATTCTGAATTCTGCTTGGTAGGCATTTTGCATGCCCGCAAAATATCACGTAAAAAAGTTCCAAAAAACTAATCACAGATTTGGATTTCTTATAATCTAGAAATAATCATATTATATAATTTTATTCAATAAACTGGTAATTGAAAATTTTTAAACGAGCTATTAAAATTCATCGTTTACTCAGAAGAAAATATTTATTTATAAATTAGAGTTGTTGACATTATCATTCATTAAAAACATAATGTGATAATCAAAAGATTCTTTTGATTTATCATCATTTTGAATCATTGTTTTATTCAATAGCAGCACGTGATATATTAAATGTCAATAATATTTATTCATACCATTTGAATGGATTCAGACCTGGGCAAGTCAAGTCTGACTTGACTTGAAAAACACCTGACTTGCCCAGTCCTGATCTTGACATTATGTCTGCATTATATAATACGAAAGAAAAAAATGTTTCGAAATAAAAACATGTTTTATGATATAGAAAACATGATTTTTAAAATATGAGCTTAATATTGAATAATTATTAAATTTTTCGTTCCCTCTACTGAAAGGGTGGCCTTACACCGAGATGAGTTAATGTTCGTTCGTGAGTGTGCGTGTTCCTTCGCAGAAAACAAAAAATTGTTTTGGCCTTTCAAATAAAACGTTCCAAAATTTTTTTCTAAGAAACCTAGAATTTGGAGAATTTCTTAGCAAGTTTCCAGCCAATCGCAGTCTGGAAACGAACCGAAAACTAGTCCATTCGATAGAGCAAGTCAAGCTCTATCTAGGATGAAGGTTTGAGAAGTTGGTCTGATGAATTGACGAATAGTTTTGGAAAATAAGCGAATCTTGACCTACGATATCCTACGTGTACTGTACGTGAATGCTCGATTCTATACCACTTCATTGACAGGTTTTTTTTATTCTACTGGCAAATATCGGTCTATCTACCTTAGCATCTCAAGGGATAATTTCATCGTCGGTTGATGGTTGATTCTACTTTTCTCTTTTGTTGAAAGAAGTTCATTGCTCATCGTACAGAGATTGATCTTTCCGCTCTTTCGTTGAAAGGGTTTATCATTCTACGCGCAGAGACCGATTGTTCTATTGTTTGATCGGAAAGGTTTATTACTCTACGCACAGGAGTTGATTATTTTATACCTTTGCGCCAAAAATGGTTTCTTAGGGTGTCGGTATGAGGATCTGGGTCTGGTTAATGTTATTTTATACAGTCACCCACGCGCTAACTTGATGAAAAGAAATAGTAAGATGTCCATCGTTATTTTTTGCACTGTTCACAACCGAAAGGAAAATATATGGATTACTTATTTGGTGAACTTGCGGTGTACATGAAACAATGTTTTGATATGCAAAAGTAAGGAGTAGCGAAATTAGAGTCACACTTCATTGACTCAAGTATACATTTTATGTTAGAAGAAAAAGAAAAAAGAAATGTATCGCCTATATATACAAAGTAATACCTCTTGCAGATTCACATTAAAAAATAAGCATTTTCATATCGGCTAGTAAGTAGTCTTATTCGATCATCAATATTTTTACATCAGCGATGTCTTTGATTTTTACAATATAGCAGTGTAGATAATAATGACAGTAAAAATGAGGAAAGATAAACATTCATTTTTGTGTTTAATATGAAGATATTGAAAAAACTGAGATAGAAAGTGTTACAGAGGCCCCGCTGTAGCTTAAATTAATTCACAAAATAGAAATTTATGTTTCTATTTAACCAATCAACAACAAATTTCCTATTTTCGATTCCTAATCTGAATCTGAATCTTTTCTTTATTATTGTTTTTTTTTCTATTTATACTATACAACCCACACACACACACACAAGAGAGAGAGAAAGAAAAGAAACAAAAGAAGAAAATGCATTTGCTTCTTCGACTAGACTATTTTGTATATGAAGATGATGGTGCATCATTCTATAAATACCCTTACATTTCAGTCGAAGAAACGATGCCATTATTTACGTCGTCAAGCGGGGGAGGAAAGAAGACACAGTAGAGAGATATGCAGAGAGAGGAAAGAAAGAATGAAAAAGAGCGGCTGTCGTATGTGCATCTCGACTTGAATTGCACATATAAGAAATATATAACGTATAAAGACGAAACAAGAATATATAAGAATAAATAAATAAATAATTTGTTAGAATACTCTCTAAAACCTTCGATAAGGTTTATGAAAATACAACGTATGATAACCATTTTAAAGTTGTTCAGTAGTATAAACGGTATGATAAACCTTTCGGCACGCGGTATATTCACTTGATAAACCTTTTTATTTCGTCTTTTGATGGGTAGATAAAAGGGTTTATTGCATGCTGCTAAACGGTCGAAAATGGTATATCATACGTTGCATTTTCATAAACTCTTTAAACGTTTACCATTCGGCGCTTCTTTTTATCAGTGTAGTTATTTATCAGATTTAGCATATATTAGCTAGGGTTTGAGGAAACTATGGTGATTTGTTTCAATTTTCTCCCGAGAGTAAGAAACAGGTGAAAATGTAAAAAAAGTAAAAATACTCGAGAAGAAAAGAAAATTCACTCCATCTCAACGGTTTAAGTGTAAAAAGCATTCTCGAGAGATGAAAAAGTCGAACATTAGAGCACAATAACGTTTTATGAAGTAAAAAAGAAGAAAGTATGCAATAAAATAGTTCTAGTAAATGTACCCTAAGTTACATTTGAAAAACTATTTGCTGTCGACATTTTGATAAAAGACTTCATAATAAATGTATGTTGCATCATACTTTTTCTCTCAAAGCCTTTTATGGCAGCGCCTTTGAACTGTGAAATCCTAAAGAATTGAGCAGAAATGAGAAAATATTTTCCACTTCAGCATTCTAGGGTTGAGAATTTGTTTTTAGAATGGATCATTTTTTGACAGAACCTTTCAAGGTTCAGTCTTATTATACAAAACTTCTTCGGTTTAGCATTGCAGAAACAGAACCTTTTATGGTTCAGGATTCTTTTGCCGAACTTTGCAAAGTTCAGCATCATGGGACAGAATCTGCCGGGCTCCGTAATTTCGACTAGAGAACATTTTATAGTTCGGAATTTTTTCACAGAACCTTACTAAGGTCGGTGTCATTGTGCAAAACCCTTTCGGTTCAGCATTCTTCAACACAGAACTTTTTATGGTTTTAAATCTTTTCCCGAAACCTTCAAAAGTTCAGTACTGTTGGACAGAACTATTGATAGTTTCGTACTGTCATACAGAACTTGAAGTGACTCCGCATGAGCTACGGAACCAAAAAATGGTTCTGCAGAACTCCTTTTTTTCTTTCAGAGTACTGCACCCATCATGACTGGTTATATCGGGACAAAAAACGTCTTACACCATGTCAAAACTAGACCAAACCGTTCTGAAGTTCAATTATGTCTAGTCCGATTGCCCATCAACTCCTTCTAGACTAGTTTATAGGTCAGAAAAATAATAAAAAGGAATTGATCATAGATGGAGTCGAACACAGGCCGACATTATTTAATAACTGACGGGCGTTCAGACGGTAGAACATATTATAGGATATATATACGTCAGCTGATAGTCTAAATTACAAGATGACTTCCGTCTGTTTATTTGACAATGAAGAATTAATTAAACTTGAATTTTTCTAACTAGTCAGAAACGACTTAAGTGTCTTGATTTAGAATTCCAAAACTGTGTCACGGGAAAACAAAACTCATTATTTATTGTATGTTGTCTATTCCGATCTACGTTTTTAACACTCCGTTACTCATATATAATAGACTGTAATTTTTTAATTTAGTTATATTTTTATAATAAATTTACATTTTATTTCGTTGAAATCATTAATTCTGTCAGATTAAATTTAAATTTACATTTGGATAGAAATGAAAATAATTTATACATAGATTTAGAATAATCCCAGGTGAATCAATCCGATACCGAAACCCATCGGATTCTATGGGGTCCTACCATCCGACGAAATCCCATTGGATTCCTGGTTGAGGAATCAATGTCGGATCCGACAGTCGTATATCCAATCATATCCGATTGTCGGAACCAATAAAATCCGAAGCATTCCGGTTCCGATTGACGGTTGATGTCGGATTTTATCACTTTCCGATACTGGGATCCGATATCGATTCCGGAACCAGGAATCCGACATCGATTCCAGAACCAGGAAACCGACGATAATCCGATAGTTTCCTTGCGCCTTCCGAAGAGCTCCGTCGGATTCCAATAGGAACCGATAGGATCCTAGGCTAGGATTCATTCTCCTGGGAATTCTATAAAATTTAATCGTAAACTCTAGAGATCATTAAATATATTTATTTTTATTGTAGTCTAAATTATCGTATGATTTATTTTTATACTAACAAGTTATCTTTACTATTAAGATTAATCAATTCTGATAAAAAAAAATGACCAGAAAATATTATTAACAGTTCTCTAAATAATTTTTTTTTCTAAGCAATAATTTTTCTGACAAGCTAAAAACTTTGAAAGTATATGAGATAGGATTCATGATCAATATTCGTATCTAGCAGTAAGTTCCATGATAACATGGTTCAATCGTCTGAACACTTGGTAAGTGACAACTTGGTATGTACGTTCGAATCAAATGGCTATACTTTCATTTTTAAAACTGACTAGTCCGAACGCAACCCTAGTTCCTAATGTGTGACTCCATTGATACATTATATTTGCATCACTTTTTGACTCTCGCCAACACGATAACACGTGCCAAGTCTTTCTTTGAAAGAAAACTAGAAATATCATAAATAAGACGCCTGTTAATTGAGCAGTCAAGACGTGATATGTGGACCACAGATAATTTTGGACTAGTCTGGTACCCGGACTTTTTGAGAAAAAGACTAGGCTGGCCACGGTGACACGGCTAGAATAAGGACTAGTCTTTTTACCCGTCTTTTGCTCTCTTGTGTATATTACTTTAACTTAGATAATATGAGAATGTATCGAAATAGATTCACGTTGTGTAAATGGATTAAACTTACAACTCTTGTAGGACTCACACACGTAAGGTTAGTTATAGATTAAGAAAATATTTTCAAGGAATATCGATCTGATAGATGAGATGGTGTCGTTTAGATAAACCGAATCTCACCAGCACTGTTACTATGAAGTAGAGAAACTTGCAAAATCTATTATCCGTGCTTTATAAGGAACTAATTAACTTTTGAGTGGAAGGAAGAAGTCATTTATAAGGATTCTTTTCGGACTTGTCCCTAGTAGACATAGGCATAGGATGTAGTCGCAAATTTCCCAAAAGCTCATTTCGTAAAAACACTATCAACTATTCAACATCTACTGTTTCTGATACTTTACTTCTTCGCTTAACTATTCAGTTTGAATAAGAAAGTCGACTTTGAAAGATTTTTCAGCGGTATTTAGAAACAGTAGATGCCGATGAGTAAATAGTATTTTTTAAGAAAAGAACTTATGGGAAATTTGCGACTACATCCTATGCCTATGTCTACTAGGGACAAGTCCGAAAAGAATCATTATAAATGTCTTCTTCCTTCCACTCAAAAGCTAATTAGTTCCTTATAAAGTACGGATAATAGATTTTGCAAGTTTCTCTACTTCATAGTAACAGTGCTGATGAGATTCGGTTTATCTAAACGACACCATCTCATCTATCAGATCGATATTCCTTGAAAATATTTTCTTAATCTATAACTAACCTTACGTGCGAGTTCTATAAGAGTTAACGTTCATGCATCACAATTGTGNCCAATTGGAATTATGCCCAGAGGATTTCGAAATTATAATCGATTTTAATCCCTAAAATTTTTCACTGGGATGTGAACAGCCTCTTACATATACTTTCATTCTATGTCAATCTCTACTTTTTAATTATCACTTCTATCTCTCTGTTTCAGATATTCAATTCATCAATATTAGTAGCATTGTGAAGAATTTATTCAAAGAAAAACGAAGTTAACTATTCGTTTGTTTCTATTAATTGTCGTATGTACTGATTTACCTAGGAGAAGCTGTTTTATTTATAGTACGTAGTCAACTTTTTCAACAAACACATTTGTTGATATTGATACGCGAGAGAAACTTCAGTCTATAACGGAAGAAATCAAACTAAGATAAACGAAATTACTACCATTATGAAAAGAATTACTAATTATTCAAAAAAATCTCCTAAAGCATAAATCAATACTTCATCGTATCATCGTGGTTTCGACCGTATTCGATTTATTTGAATGTTTGATTATTTATGTATTTTTTTCCAAAGTGATATATAAAAAAACTAATCACAGTAATAAAAATTTATTAGTCAATTCTGCTATTCCTTAAGGTAAATTATTGTATAACGCTTGTTGAGTCGTGTGACACATTATTTTTTGCAAAACAAATGTTCCAATGTCAGTAGCTGATAACCATCTCATAGCAATAGTTTCGAATGTCTCATAGAAGATGTAAAGACAGAAAGGCGTAATCAGTAATTATGTTTTCTAGCAATATAAATGACATGTACAAGAACACAAAACCTAAATTAACCCCCGAGCAGAAAAACAAATAGTATATCATTCTCTACATATGATTGTTGATATAGTTAGCGCCATCTATTATCCATCTATTGAACTATTCTCATATTTCATATCAAAATAATCGCATATAATGTGTGAAATTTTTTGTAAAGAAATTTTGGCTGTAACAATCACTAAATGTCTAATTTTGATCCAACCATAAGTTCATTAGACAAAGAAAAAAAGTAGATAGTTCTGAAAGATGAGACATTAATTCTTTGCAACTGACTATTGGTGGTCTAGTGTAATGTCAGACTCATAATGTATAGCGAAGAACGTCGAGCTGCGAAAAATCATTATTTTGTCCTATAACAAAGGTAAATTTATCTTAGATAATTAGTTAAAAATAACGAACTTCGAACATCGATTATGATGCAGTCTTTCTGTTTGATTTCATCTGTTTATCTAATGACGAACCAATGGAAATAATTTCTTTTGAAACCTTAACAGTGTGGCAAGCGGATTTCTAGACGCTTCCTCGTTGTTTAAAAGACTTTTTTCTAGTAGAAAAAACTTTCGCTGTTGATTTGAACTCGCCTTTTGAACTATATATATATCCAGATTGATTCCTAGAAAAAGAAATTGAAGTATGTTTTAATGTCATTTTTTTTACCTCTCCGAAAAAAATCATCACTTGAAAATTTTATTTACTTTTAGATTATTGAAAAAGAAAAGGAAAAGAAAAAAACATCATGAACAAAGTAATCAACAACAGCTTGTAATTGGCTTGCTATTTTTTTTGGCATTAAATTTTCATCCTCAGTAAGTGAATTTTATTTTCATTGGAAGTGCGACATTTCATGCATAAAATATTGGAAAATTATTGGCGAACAATTTTATTCTCTAAATAAAAATTTATTAGTGTAGTTTTACTTAGTGAAATTATTCAATCGGCATAATCGTTTACTCATAGACTTAGACGGATAGTCGGCAAACGCGAAAAACAAATGAAGAAAACAAAATTTTTATAGAATGAAAAAAAAGCTAGCAGCATTAGAGTAATGTTGTTTTTTTTATTGTACTAAAGTTTTTAGCGCCATCTCTTTTCATTAATTTTGCACATTGACAAAAGAAATCGTTAATAATATAACATGAAATAATTTAGTCAAAGAAAAATAGATTTGATAAAAAGTTCTATCATGCATCTGCGATTATGATGGTATGTCAACAAGACAAAGAAGAAAATAAAACTATAGTCTAGATTTTCTGTAATAAATTACTTTATTTATTTGGGTAACATCACATTTATCATTATTGTTATTGGCTATTAGATTCTATCGAGTCTGCAAATAATATATATATATATATATATATATATTTATAAATATATACTTTAGTGTTAGATATTTATCTTTGGCGAGTTATGAAATAAGTATAATTTATTTCTTTAGTTCTGTGAATTGTAGATGAGTGAGCTTAGTCATGGAACTCAAAGATAAGAATTCATGTATACATAATTTTTTTTCTCACAATTAATGATCTCAGTCTGTGATTGTTTTCTTTGCTTACTCCTGTATACTAGTAATAGAACTTAGTGATGAAAAGGATTTCTTGGTTTGACCTTCTTCCGGTAAGCCTAATCTATTTTACTATTAAGTCCAACAGTTCTATTTGAGAACTCGCAGATAATTGTAATCAGTAACAAAACCGTTCACAATACTAATTCATCGAGTTAATCGAATGAATAAACTTAATCAACTCAATAGTACTCTTTAGCAATATTTAGTATCAGAAATAAAATGACCAATGATAGGCTAAATTTAGTATTTTCTGGTCAAAACAATAGACGGCAAGCATTACTCCGTTCATTGCTTATTGCCTTGACACTCTATTTTATTGTGTACGACTATATATATCCAAATCGATTTTTTGCGAATCCTTTTAATGGATAGACGCTTGCAAGAAAAGATAAACAGAAAGAGAAAAACTCTAGTGCACTCATTTATAAGAGAAAGAAGACCCACAAGTCTTCATATTTTATTCTACGTCTTTCAGTGTCTTTGATGAGTTAATGGTTACTCTATTTATCGCATGTTTTAACTTTATTTTTTGTTATCAGCAAAAAGTTCAAGGGATCATCACGTATAACAAACAATTGTGTTTTCTTTACTAATCTAATGATAAGAGCTACGATAGGTCATTACGTAATCCGTACTATGTAGGCGTTCATATTATTCCTGATTTTTTTAAGTTGACTTTTTGAGAAATATAGTTTTATTATTACATGATTCTGTTTTTGGTGAGTATTGAAAGGTTGCAGTGACTTTCACATACAAAAATTTTCTTCTATAATTTGCGATGAATAATTTTTAATCTTAATGCTGCAAAATGATCGTGATACTTTTATTTTAGTTGATAGGAAAAAATTGACAAAAAACAGATATTCGCTACTCATAATATTATTAAAAAGAAAAATTACAGAGAGGGTGTTAATATCATTAAAAATGCTCGGATCTCCTCTATAGACAAATGAAGAAAAAAAACGTTTCTCCATAGATAGAATTGTAAAAGCTTTAGTCAACGCAGTCACTAATTTCTTGGAAGACCTAAAAATCGAACTTTTAAAATTATTTGCGAAACAATTATCAAATATTTAGAAGTGTGAGTACTTTTAGAATGAAAGATTAAAAATTTCTCTTCTTGAGAGTAATACGCCCTTGCTATTAGCTTATGGCATTCATTCCGAAAATATTTTCTAATTTGCCGGCAAGATCAATGACTTCAAGATATTTTTACAAATCGATATTCTTTTGATATAGTATTTCTAAGATAGAAAGTCAAGAGTGATTGAACTGCTTCGAGTGCGTGCCTCTTTTCGAGTTTGAAAAATAAACCCTTATTAGGTTTTCTAAAGGAAATGAAGAATCAATTAGTTTGTTTTCATTTAGTTTGGAAATTAAATTTTATGTCTAGCTTCGCTCTATCTTATTAGTTTATTCAAGCGTTGAATCTTATTTTTGTGGTATCGAAAAGTTACAGAATAGATAAAAATAAAAGAAAAATAGTCAGTTCTATGTCAGAATTGTTTTGATATTTTGACACGTGTATACATGCGAATTGACGTCTATATAATTCCATCATTATAAGAATTCTACAATTAACTCTACTTTTGTATGCTGTCTGAGTAGAATCTAATCAATTCCATGAAGTGTTGTTTATTCAAGAAGTCAAGACGTATTGAAAGATGAGAAAAAGTCGAGTACATGCGTAATTAGACGATGTGTTAGAACTCTGTCTCCATCGCTTCGTAGTATAATGTCAAGTTTGTTTTTCATAAACAGGATATCTTCCTTTGTTTTCGATTGTACTAGTAAAAGTCACTGAGACCATTTCTCGTCCTACAGTGAAGTAAATATTGGCTGTTCCCGGGAAGATAGCGGTCGAGAAAAAGCGTAGAAATATATCGAACAGGAGGCAGTTAAAATAAACTCGAGAACTTTTTTCAATGTGAATAATATCGATCGTTTCTTATTTTTTTGTAGCATGATTAAATAAGAAATTGAATAAGACGGTTTGTCCACGTAACGCGCTACTTCGCTGATCAAGTTTTAAAAATTTTGTTTTTTCGATATAGATAGATCTAAGCGTATTTTCTGGTACAGTTTTTTACGCTGATTGTGAATTTGGGCTCTTTTTCTTGAAAACAATCGGGTTTTAGTATAAAAAACGGGTTTTAAAGTTTTCAAAAATTGTATTTTCAATTTTCTAACCAGAAAATTTAAAACAAAAATACGGAGTATTATACTATTCGATGCAGAATTTGATTCTCTACAAAATGGCCTATTAATTTTTTGCTCACATTCTTCAGGACAACTTCTAAGCTCTTGTACAGTTTTTAACTTACCATACAATTATTGAGCTCGTATTTCGATGTAGCAACTTGAATTTTTTACAGAAGGATATATGCAGGGCAGCGATCAATATATATAAACATTAAATATTTTTAAGCAAGTTAAGTGCTTCAAATTTGTCAAAAAATTAGAACTTTCTAAGCAGCCCTAGAAAAAAGGGTCCTTTTTTTTGTCACAGTGTTTCGCGATGATAAAACTTTTTTAGAAACGCGAGAGTTCAGTCAAGCTAGGTGATTTTTGCAATATAAATAGATTATGATAAGCTGCGTCGAATGATGTTTGAACGATCTTGTTAGCTCTTATGCCTTTCGAGATAATTGCAAAACAATTTGTCAAAATGTCACAGTGTTACGTTTGGACAAGTCGAAGAACATTTTGTTATAATATTTATGTAATGTTTTATATCAATAAACTCCTTTTTTCGTTATAGTAACAAAAGCTTTTAGTAGAACCGGTAGACGAGAATAATAAAATACATAGATGACAGTATTTACAGTTACATCAACTAAAAATGTTTCTTTGGTGTAAAAGCTCATCTTACACAAAGAAATAATGTCTAAAACGTGTCGAGTGTCGCTATCACGTGTTTCAATAGCCTATTAACGATTTATATCTTGCAGAAAAGGAAAAGTACTTTCTTAAATTATTTGCTGTCGCTTAAAATGTGTTTACTATTTTCAAAGAAGACACATTATATATATTTAGTTTAGGTTTTGGACATAAACCATTCCCTTTACTATTGACATAAAATATTAATATACCTATTGAACTAATTAGTTATTCATTTTCATGAAAAACATTCAACCAAGTTTAGACAAATTCATTGAAACCTGAAAGAAAAACATAATTTTCTAAAAACTAGTTTTTAGATTTTTTAGTGCCGAGCGGAGCGACATAGCGTTCTAAGCTGTTTATTTATATGCTACAGGTTCAATGAGATTTTCCTAAGAAAATTTTATTCGCATGATTAGGTTTCTATGTCAATAGAGCAAAAAGAGTACACAAACTTGGAATTAAATATTTCACAATCAAGGACATCTCTTGTTCAATTGATGTGTCTTACAGAATATAATACGATGCGTAAATTGACAATATTAAAGTTGAAAGCGCACAAGTGTATATTTCTACTTGTTGAAATGGAACATGCCTGCCTTTTGAACTTACCCAACTGTTCAGAATGATGTTCTAAGATGTTTATCGACAATTAATAATTTTACTTTTATTGACATCGGAATTGTATTTATGCAACTTTCTCTGAAATCGTTCAATTGCTCTTTAAATACACTATCAGATTGATCAAATTAAATCTTTTGTTCTTGATTAGTTTTGTTCACTGTATATTCATTTTTATCTAATGTATTGGCGCTCTCTCTTACTATATAATTCATATACGTGTAGGAGAGATGTCAGATGGGTTGGTTCGTCACCGCTACCCACCGGGTTGGATGACCCATGGGTCAACCCTAACCCAACCCAACGTAGTCCTCCGGCCATTTGAGAATTTAAAACCCTAACCCATCGGTCAAACTTAACGTATGAACCCAATCGGCCAACCCTCGGGTTACCCTTGGGTTAACCCACGAATAATGTATATTTTAAAATCATTCACAAAAGGGATTTTTTATGCAGATTTCTTTATAATACAACATAGGGTATGAATCATCTTTTTCATATTTACAGTTGATTTAATCGCATAGTCAAACGTAACCGACAAGAATCGGATTTTATCCTCTTATGATTTCTGCTTTATATCTCTTTCTTGTAATCATCTATTTTCGTCTTCCCTTCTTTGTTTCATGTCTCTTGTTGTCCTTCTGCTATAGAGGTAGATTTCATTATCTTCTTTACTAGATCTTTTTTTTTGCCTTCTATATTCTTCGATTTCTGTTGTTCAGAATACTTCTCGAGCGATTTCTATCATAATTTTACATTAGTACACTGTGCTGGTTGAGTTCCAGGGCTGGCCAGTCCCGGGGGTTGTGACAAACCCCAATAATCGAAAACTTTTGTTTTTTACAGTGCAGCCGAAAAGTTTTTCTTGCATTTTGTTAGAAAAAGTGGTATTCTTATTAGAAAAATCCGACACAAACCCCCAATGTTTGCTGCCTCGGGCCAGTCCTGTTGAGCTATTAGTTTTTATTTTAGTTTTACATTGACTTAAAAAAAACTAAAACTTTTGGAAGTCATCACTGTTGTTTTCAATATATTAGAGAAATAAATCACTACATATATATATATCGATTTCGGATCAGCACAATTTTGTTTAATGACACTACTTCTAAATGAAATTTTAGATTCGATTAATTTTATATTATATTACACACCAATGAATAATGATAACTCTTCAGTTTATTTTTATTGGTGAATTTATTCGCTCAAATGAAAATGATTTTGTTCACAAATGTAATAGAAATTTGTTGATAGCCATAGATCTCTATCAGCAGTGTACAATTTTTACACATAGCAGAGAATTGAAATGCATTATAACCAGGGTTAACCCAATGGGTTACCCGGCAGGTTGGGTTGAAGGGCTCAACCGAACCCAATGACCCATTCGCTGAAATAGAAATAAAAATTGGGTTGAAACCCATCGGTTTTCTCTACCAGCTATGGTAGGGTCAATCCTCAGGTTGGGAAAAGTGATTTTTTCGGCATCTCTGACGTGTAGTTTCATGCCTTTTTCGCCGCTTACCGTTCGTGATTCACAACGTCGATATATTTCGATCTACACTCGCACCACTATTTTGAGCGCTACGTCACTTCGCTCAGCACTATGTCGCTGCTCTCGGCACTAAAACATCTAGAAACTAATTTTTAGAAAATTAGGATTTTTTCAGGTTTCGATGAATTTGTCTAAAATTGATCCGAAAATTCCGTAGGCCGAAATTCATTTAACCCTTTTATTCAGGTCGAATCATAATAAAATGTAAATTATAAAGGACATTCGGATTGCTATTTTTATAATGTTCGATAACTATTGTGATCGGCCAGGAAGCAGATTAGAAAATTTAATAGACTGGATTTTCTGTGAGAAGAATTCGACCGATTTCATAGAACTTAGGATTTAAAAGCACGTTGCACTATCCGATAAGTTGTTGATAATAAAGTAATGTTACAAGGCTCGAAGAAGAAAAAATAACTACCTTTGATCTTGTACGTCAGAAGAAAATAATGTCGGCAATGTGTAAACATTTCAATTCGTCATAGTTCAGAAGACAGTTTTCTTTTTCTTCTAACGAGTTTACATAAGGATTGGCTCAGGATGTTTTTCTTCCTAGATGATCGAACAATAAGCCAGAAAGAAGAGAAAAAACTTTTTTCTCTTTCTTCATCTTTTGTAATCTTCTATTTATTTAGAACGCGAGAGTGCTGT
Organism: Rotaria magnacalcarata; assembly: GCA_900239745.1. NCBI lineage: Eukaryota > Metazoa > Rotifera > Eurotatoria > Philodinida > Philodinidae > Rotaria > Rotaria magnacalcarata. The sequence continues at coordinate 87,511 of OENM01000314.1, read as the reverse complement.
AGAATAAGGTTTTTTGTTTGGTTTCTAGAAAGAAAAATTTTTTTTTTCAAATTTATTCTACAAATAACAAAAAATAATAACTCTATAAGTACGTATTTTTACAATTGATGAGGACATAAATCATTTGCGTAGCTCATGAAAAGATTGTTGTTTAAAAGTAAAAGAGAAAGCGAATAGATCGATTTTTACAACCTTCACATTCTCTTAATAAGATTTGAGAAATAAGTAAGTAATAAATCATAAGTGATTGGATTATTGACAGATTGTTATGATTATATTCATTGCATCTTCAATAAAGTAACATTAATTATCATTAGTCAATGTATCTATTCAATAGGGTGACAAGCGGAGTGCAGCCTTCAATTTTGTTAGATTTTTATTCTTTTTTGCGGGTCATATTATTTTTTATTTCATGTTACCCAAAACTTCGCTCTATCCATTAAATCCACTCAACTGTATCAAAAAACCTTGTAATTGAGCTCTTGATTGATCAATCTTTCTCAATAAACCCTAGGACTTTGAGAATATCGATAGGCTTTCTTTTTTTCGCTATTGTTTTTTTTTACATTAGCTGTATGGTATATATATATACATCTGAAAGAATGAGAAACATTATTCTGAAAAGAAAAAAAGCGTTCTAACACCACTTGTGTTGACACTGTTTTTTCATCAACAGAGATAATTACTTTTTCTTTTTATACGGTCCGTTACTCTCATCGTACATGACTAAATGCAAAAAATTTTATTTATAATTTTAGATGAAACTTAGGTATACAATCATCATTATTGTTTTACAATTGCTTCTATCGTGGATTAGTGCACAAAATAATGAGACCATTGAAATTGGAGTTATGGCTAAACCACAACCAAAGGGTATTTGAAAAACTATTCTTGTTTTGTTTTTAAGTCAAAAAAATTAGAATCAAGGCAGATAGAAATGAAAACTGAGAAGTTTCGGGATATGAAATTTCATTAATATGTAAATCCCAATGCCGACATTATGATGCAGATTAATCAAAATTCAGAAGAATTGTAATAATTCGTTGAGTGACATTAAAATAAATCGGATATAGTTCATAAAAAAGAAAAAATTCAAAATCTTGTTTGTTGAATTTTATAAATCCGATTAACAGGAAAAACAATACTCTAATAAATTATTTTTAATAATTTTCTTACCATTCAATTATTGTTATTGAAATCATCGATGATAACAAGGTTGATATCAGATATAAAAAGTCATGTTCGAATTACAACGCAATGCTAATTCGATGGAACAGATATTTGAAAAGTTCTGAATTCAGCCTATTTGGCATGAAAAAACGAATTAGCATAAATTCATTTTCCTACCAAGAATGAAGTCAGTATAGAACGACAAATGTAAAAAATGGATGCCTGCCTTATTTTTATTTTGGACGTGATTATATGAAAGCCTCGTCTATTTATTTTATCCGCTCAATCGAACAAAGTATAATCATCTAATGTTTACGTAGTTCGTCGGTGATTAACTAAATATCTTGAAGGTTATCCATTAATGTAGAAGGGTGTATCGGTAAAGAATACGAAAAAGACTCGCTCTTTGACATTGTCCTATTGAAACCATTGAAAAGATACTTAAAAACAATGTCAATGTTATGCAACGATGAGGTTAATCTGTCTAATAGGATCTAGATTTTTTCATATGGAATGACTTGTTTGTGATTATAACGAGTTCTTTCAATAAAAGTCCATATGCTTCCTTTTCATTTTGTATTATGCCACATTGTGTTTCATCTACCACGAATTTTCTATATTCGGTATTGAGTTATAGCTTTTACTACTTCTAATTGTTGTTCTCTTAATAAGTGTCATAAAAATCGATTGTTGTTATACCTTCTGTAGAGATTCGTTTATCGAATGTGTCAATTATGCATTTTTTGTTATAGTATGTGGGGATGTTCATATTACAATATTTGAAGTACGACGGGGTCTTGATATGCATTTATATGCATCTTGTGAAGTTATTCTTGGCTCAATCATATATGCTCCAATGCCATTAACAAATAATATAACCACAACACCTTCAGTACCGGTTCGATTTCCATATCTTCGTGAAGTTCATGGATATATGCTATTAGGTTATTCATTAGTTCGTTCGTTTTCTTCAATGTTTCCACGTTTATCGATTATTCATGGTCGGGTTCTCTACCATGGTTATGCACTAATTATCATGGAGAATTTACAATTAGATGAATTAGGTTTAACATCATTGATAAATATTCGTCGAGGCAATGTTATTATTGCGCGCAATGCTCAATTGTGTTATGCAAATTCTATTCGTTGGCATGATATAATTGAAAGTCCAAAAGCACAAGTTATATTACGACAAAATCGAGATGATTGTGCAATTTGTCCAACATGTCCATCGGCATGTTGGTCACCAACACAATGTCAACAACAATGTTCAGCACATTGTAAAGGAAACTGTTT
>OENM01000314.1:67771-84988 GCA_900239745.1 Rotaria magnacalcarata | reverse complement strand
AAAAAAAGACTTATCGTCGAAAAAATTAGTCTAAAAGATGACAAAACTATTTTACATGTTTTTATAAGTATGAATTAGTGCGATTTGTTTATTAGTAGTGTATAATAAATTTTAATTGTGGATTGGCCACACTTCTATTCTCTTCGGATTGATATCCCAAAAATATTGTTTTCTATTGAGTTTTCTTACAAAAAAACGTAGATACTTAGCTGAATCTAACATGAATCAAGAGGAATATTTGCTTTTTTCATAATGATTGGAAATTAATATGAGATCTATTCTCGATAGGTTTATAGAAATATATTAATTCAAATGAATGTGTGAAAAGATTCAAAAAACACCTCAGTATTGTCTTAATGAAAAACATTTAAACCAGTGGAGATATTCAGCCTCATGAGTATGTCAAGAACAAATTCGAGACTTCATGATGATTTCCATTACTAAATTTAACAAAAGGAAATATTCATATGGCGATCTTTCTATTGTAGGTCATTGATTCTTTATGTGTAACACGTCAAGAATGTACATCATTTTTCATGGGTTCTGGTTTTATACTAGATGAAAATAATGAATGTGTATCAACGTGTCCATCAGGTTTTGACATAAAATTAGATACACATTGTGTTCGTTGTATGTCAGCGCCAGAAAATGATTATTGTCAAGGTGCATGCCGAGAACAACATATTCGTTCGATAAGCGATTTTCATTTGTTAAGATATTGCTCACGTATTCATACATTAAATATTTATAATATAGCTGCACTCGAATCAACTGAAACTAATTTAGCAGATGTATTTACTGCATTTGAATCTCTTGAACAAATCGATCATGAATTTACAATACATAATGTAAATATATTTTCAAGTTTAAGTGTTTTTTCTAAACTTAAACGTATTGGTGTAACATCGAATGCAACCATAACTATTGAAGAAAATGATTTTCTAACTGAATTATGGTCGCCAGCTCATCCGCCACCTGTCATTCAAGGAAGTTTAAATATTGTTCGAAATGCCCGTCTTTGTTTAAAACGCATTGAAGAATTTATTAATTATACTATTGCAAAAGAAAAAGGTATTTGAAATAAATCATTTCGTCACGAAGGACAAAAAACAACAAACCTTAATCGTCTTTTTGTTTTAGATTTACAAATTACACAAAATACTTATAACGAATATGCTAATGGATATTTGGCATCATGTGAATCAAATCTATTGACATTAACTGTTAACAACATACGTTCATTAACAGCACAAGTTACTGTTGCAATACCAAAAGAATTATTTTTTCAACCAGGTGGTAGAGCTGATTATTTACGTCGACCATTTTTATCTGTTTATTACAAAGCAACAAATACAAAAAATGAAACTCATTTTGATCAAACACAATCACGTAAATGGCTACGAATTGTTGAAAAAGTTAATTACAATCCATCACCACATGGTAAAAATTTCATTTTTTTTTCGAAGCGAAATCCATAGAGATAATATTATCTATCTTGTAATATCGATATTCCTTCAAAAAAGGAAACTTTTTTTTTATAAAAGTCATAAGTCGCTTCATTTCTTAGATCTCTTTTTCTTATCACCATAAAACCTTGGCAGCTATTTTATTTCTGGTATGATAGTCGCCGGAAATATAATGACTAGTGATACAGATCGGATATATTGTCGTTGGAGAATAGTTGAAAAGATTCCAGTTTCCTATCCGTCTTATTTATTTTTAATTGCCTTTAGACTCTTCGCCAGAGGTAAGTTGCTCTTAACTTTGTCATACAATTATTTATATATGAGTGAGAGATGTAAATCAAAGTATTAATCGAAAGTAATGTTTCAATAAACTTATCTTGTAGTAACTCCATTCAATCTACTGAAAACGATCATTAAATATTTTTAATGGAGAAGTTTTATCCCTTTGCATTTAATGGAAGAAATCTCGACAGATTCTGTTCTTGAGGCCTAGATTTCTATTCATGTTGATTATGAAATGTATGTGTCTGTGTGAAAAAAATGCACTGATTTTAATGCAAAATGTGATGACATGTGATTGAATATCGAATAATTTGACTTGTAAGTAAATTTTTATTCTAATTTTCAGATGGTTTTATGCCATTGTTCTGAGATGATGATAACAATAGATCCGTTTTCAGAGGATCTGGTAATAAAAAATATCAATTAATCGACTATTTAGTCATAGTATTTTTTACTACATTCTAGTGAAAACAACCATAGAAAAGAAAATCTAATAGGAGTTTTTACTAGCCTGATCATTTTACGGATCATCATTAATCTAAGATTTGTTTCTATGAAAAACTTGAAGTTGAAATTAATTTTCGTTGAACTCTCAATCCACATATTACAAATAAGTCTCTCATAAAAGTGATTAATCTATTAGAGAATTTCCTCCCTTGCCACTTGGACTCATTAATAATATTAATGAATTTCTTTTTAGGTGGTTCATTTACAATGATTGTTGAATTATCATCACTTCTTGGTGCAACATATTATGCTATTTATGCATCGATAACTTCAAATGTGAACACTGTTGGTCTATATTCAACAATTGGTTATTTTCACACATTACCACGTCATCCTGAACCAGTACTTAATTTACGTGGTGAACCAATATCTCGTTCAGCTATTGAATTGATGTGGCAACCACCATCGAAGCCCAATGGTGAAATTACTACTTATCTTATATATTATGCACCTGTCGAAGATCGATTACCAGTCGATAATTACAAATTACTTTGTTTAATGAAAGGTAAATCATCATAGAAAAAAACTAATGTTGATAAAAACAAAACATAAAATTTTATATTTAATTTAGATCGTTGGCGTTCTGAAGTAGCGGTTCCAAATCCTGAATTAAATAACAATAGCTCTAATCGATGTCCAAGACATAAATCTAAATATAACACTGGAAATAATGATGATTATTATGAAGAATTTGAAGAAAATACTGGTATTGATCAAGTTGTAACTGATTTAGCTATACTTGAACATCAACTTATTAATTCTGTAACCGAACGTAAAGATCCATTAATCATACGTGCAGATTTAAAAGATACAATCATTAGTGACTTAGATCATTATTTCGAAGATAAAAGTAGTTCAATAAATGAGCAATATAAACCTGACTTAGCCAATGAACAAAATCCCGCTGAACACTCACCACATATCAATGAATTTAATCGTACAACATCAAATACAAGTATTATAATCACTGGTTTAAAACATGCGCAAATGTATATGTTTCAAATATATGCATGTCATGACATTATTAAACAAACAAAATCGAGCGCATGCAGTACCAATGGAATAATTATTTCTGTTCGAACAAAACCCGGTGATCGTATGTATTTTTAATAAAGGTTCTTTTTGGAATAATTCTTTTGTGTGTGTGTGTGTTTTCTTAGGATCACTAGATTTAGTACGTAAAGTAAAATTAACTTCATCGATGGATAATGCACTACGATCAACAAGAGATATGAAAACTGTTGATTATCATATATCTTGGCTTGAACCATTGACACCCAATGGACTTATTTATTTTTATACAGTCTTGATTGATCAACATAATCATGATGGACCTAAAGATGAACGTTGTGTTGGACATAATGTACATATGGTTAATGTTTCTCTATTACCACGAACAAGTTATCGTTTAAGAATAACTGCATATACTATATCTAGACTTTATAATGAATATGAAGATAAGAAACAATTAATGGATGAATCCGATTTAGCAAATACAACAAATTCATATTATCAAAGACTTTTCATAACTGTTGATTTACCAAGTAACTATACACAAATTTTAGAATTGTGATTAAATTTTGAGCAAGAAAAATTTCAGCATGAATATCACTAGATTAGAAAAATCCTCCTTTTCGATGTGATATACATTATATCTTTTAAGATTAGATATCGTCTCATTTTCTACCTCATTAAACATTCAAGTACTTTTCTAACATAATACGATGCACACATCCTTGAAATTACATCTTCGATTTTTATACGAGTGAGTTAAGTTTCAATAGAAACGGATTACAAAAAGCCGTGACGTTTATTTCGTCTCTAGAAAGAAATTATCAAACTAATGTATTCGATTTAATCAAGCAGAATATTTTTCTTCCTTAGATTTCCCATATTGTTTTTACTGTGGAAATTTTCGATTCAACAATTCTTTTATTTCATATCAGTGGTGAAAAAGATAAATGATATTTATTTTTTCTAATTTTAGGACGTGAAATAACTCGTCAAAGCCGTTTGACAATGCTCATATTAGTAACTGGTTCATTGGCTTTGTTATTGAGTCTTGTGCTCGGTGCACCATATTATTATTATAAATACGCTCGAAATGATTCAAAAGCTTCGATTTCCAAAAATCCAAATTATGGTTTGTTTTGTTTTTAACTTTATATAACTGTAAGATTCTATTCAACATGTGTAGAACTATATACACCTGATCAATGGGAAATCGATAAAGATTCAGTGACATTAAGTAAATTGATTGGTCAAGGACATTTCGGTCAAGTATATCAAGGTGTAATTAAATTATCAGATGGAACATTAAAACCGTGCGCTGTCAAAGTAAAGAATTAATTTTGTAAATCAAATTTCTTATATTCAAGTTTTTCTAGCTTCGAACAACGCATCCAACAGATTTATTACAAGAAGCATCTATAATGAAGTTTGCTTTTATTTTATAATGAATAAAAATTAAGTCTTCCTTTTTTTCTTTAAAGACAATTTCAATGTTACCATGTTATTCAGTTGTATGGTATTTGTTCACGTATTCGACCACCCTATGTAGTTATGGAGCTAATGGAACATGGAGATTTAAAAAATTATCTTTATCAACATCGACAATCTGAATTAAATGTATGTATTTATTGCATAATTAATTCGTGTATTTCTTGGATTATATTTTCTTATTTGTCTTTAGCCAAATGGTTCAACATTATCCGAATCAGCAATGATACAATTGGCATTAGATGTTGCTGATGGAATGTATTATTTATCTGATCAAAAATTTGTTCATAGAGATTTAGCAGCAAGAAATTGTCTTGTCAATGGCAATCATACGTGCAAAGTTGGAGGTAATTGAAACGAATAAAGTAGATATTATTATATGGTCGAAGAATGCGACAATATTACGACATCTTTAAGGCGCTGTAGGATGATTGATATGAGTAGTGGTATTGAGTGTCCTATAACAACGCATTATCAAAAGCAAACAATCGCTAGCAACGATTGACCTGAGTACTTCTGCGTTGATTGAATCAATGTTAGCTGTTTGTTTATTTTTTCTATGAATAATACGTAGCCAATGAAAGATATGCCCATTAGTGATATAGTTGACCCGAATCCATATGAATTCTATGCTTGATGTATATATTACAGAAGAAAGATGTATGTTGTTATTCATATCAAATGTATAAATGGAGGCAGACTAATCGATTTGAGTATAGTCATAAGCGCGATGCCGAATAAGAATTCAAACACACAAGTCAATAGATTTGGTGGTAGCGTTATTGAAGTTTTATATAATAGATTTAATGTGAATGTGTTTTTCAAGCTGATATTTTACGTAACGATTAACTATCTATTTAGATTTTGGTTTAACCCGTGATATTTATGAAACTGATTACTATCGACGTGGTGGTCGAAGTTTTCTTCCAATAAGATGGATGGCACCGGAAAGTTTAAGAGATGGACGTTTCGATACTGTATCAGATGTTTGGTAAGAAGAAAACAAAATAAACATTATTGCATTTTCACTGAATTAAATAATTTTCAGGTCATTTGGTGTTCTACTTTGGGAAATAGCAACGTTAGCTGAACAACCCTATCAAGGATATGGTAATGAGGAAGTTGTACATTATGTTCGATATGGAAATATTACTCTTGTTCGATTGAATTTCAGACATAAATTAATGCGAGCTTGTTGGACATTTTCACCCGGTGATCGTATATCATTTCGATCTATTGTTGATGAATTGGTTATCTATGAAAATGATGATTTTCATTTACATGCATATTATCATACACAACCAATGTTAAAACAACAGTTGAATTCACTTAATAGTAGTCACAATGATGAAGAAGAACTTTTGATAATGGGTAAAACCGATGGCAATGATGACACTGACGAACATACATAATTGAAATATTGCTTTACAAATTGTTCGATGTTTATTTTTCTTTTTTTTGTGAATGAATCTCTATTTTGTTTTCTAATTGTTATTTTATAAATATATGTATAAGTACTGTACAAATTAAATATAAATTACATTCTTTTTTACAGATGATTTTTTAAAATATGGTTAACAGACCAGAATCAGATGAAGTACTTGATCGATATGGCTTTTTTGTTTCACCGGGGGAATCTCAGTGAGAAGAAAAGATTTCACATCGTCTGTTCTGTTTGTCATTTGAATATTTTTTTTTATAGTATCGAAGAAACAGTAGATGCAACAGTAGCTCGTCGTCGAGAACTAAAATGGCTCGATATGTTTGTGCAATGGCCATCATTTATTGCATCACGTTTTGATAAAATAAAAGAACGTTGCCGAAAAGGTATACCAGGATCTGTACGTGGTCAAGCCTGGTATCATTTATCGGCTGCTAAATATCGACAAGAAACTGAAGATCGGAATTGTCCGATGGAAAGTTTATTTTACTATTATTTAACAAAAACACCGGATGCACGTGTTCTTGACGATATAAGAAAAGATCTAGCAAGATCATTTCCTGATCATGAAATGTTTCGAGATGATGGTTGCGGGTACGTTCTGATTATTATTTTGTGGAAAAATTTACTGTCTTAATTTATTATTCCTGTAGACAAAATAGTTTAAATGATGTATTGAGAGCATATGCAATACATGATCCTGATGTGGGTTATTGTCAAGCACAGGCACCTATTGCAGCTATTCTATTAATGCATCTACCACCAGAACAAGCATTCTGGGTATTTGTTCAAATAAATGAAGAATATGTCAAAGGATATTTTAGTGATGGATTGACGGCAATTAAAGAAGATGCATTAGCAACAGAAATTCTTATAAAACGTGTTTCGCCGAAAGGTTATCATTTACTTGTATGCATATTGTTTTATCCTATGATAATTCTGCATGGTTTTACACTAGTATTATAATGAGTATTGTTATGAGAGAATATATATTGAAATTAATATATACATATTTTATCAAGTTATTTTAAATATTAAATTGTATTTTCGAATCAAAATTGAATCATTCTTATTGCGTATTCTTTCGAACATATTATTCCTTGAGGCATAAAAGATAATAAAGTAAATCTATTGTAACAAAAAAGCAACGCACGTATACACTTAATTATGAATTTTGATGTCTGACAAGCTTTTAAACAGTCTATAAACTAATATTGACTTAATGATTAATAGATGTTAGAAGGAGTTTATACATGTCTTATATGATATAATTTTTCTTCCTTTTTATCTTTCGATATTTGAATTTTCATTCAGAAAAACAAAAAAGGTATGTTTAATTGTGTTTCGGTAGCTCAATGGTAAGAGCACTGGCCAGGTTAGCCAGCTGTTGTGTCTTGGGTTCGCTTCTCGAACGAAGCATATCATTTTGTTTTTCTGAATGAAAAATTTAAACACCGAAAGATTAAAAAGGAAGAATAATTATATGATATAAAACATAATATTGACTTAGTAGTCCTATGGGATTTCCTTTTTCTCGACCAATGTCACGCGAGCAACAATGCATGAGAACAAAATACGATCCCTGTAGAATTAATAAGTTAAATACCATTGCGCTGGATTATCTTTGATTAGAAAAGTTATTATTAAATTGGTAGGCAACCTCACTAGGTTATACTAGAATTGAAACGCTCTTTAGATTTTTATCATTGATATTGTACGTTGGTAGTTTATTCGATAGCAATAAACAGATTAACAAAATCAGTAGTCAATCGAAGCATACATTTATTAGTATCTGATATCTATCGATATGAGTCATTATTTGATCAAACTTCAGCTACACTGCGAAGTATTATAGTTGAAAATATTTGTTTTCTTTTTTTAGCGTAAACTTGATGTTGATCCAATATTATATACAGTCGATTGGTATATGACATTATTTTCTCGGACGTACCGTGCACCTCAACTATATCGTTTATGGGATATGTTTTTTTGTGAGGGTGTCAAAGTATTATTTCGTTTAGCTCTTGTTATTGTTTATGAAACTCTTGAAGATGGTCCATCTAGTATTGTGTCACGAGCGCATAAATGTGATAATGCTATGGACATTGTTACATTGATAAAGCAAACTGCTAAACAATTGCCATTCAGTGTATTACTTAGTAAAATGGATAAACTTCCATTAACTGATATTGATCTTGCTCAAGCATGTAAACAAGCAAGACAAAAGCTTAATGCAGATGTAAAAGCAACGCAAAATCGTAAAAAATAATCTAAATCGTTATTCAAAAGGCATAAATAACATTTTTTTTATAAGAGAGGATTATTTTAGTGGGTGCCTTTTATTTGTAAATATGGATTGTTTTGAATTTTTATGTGTTTTTTTCAATCAATAAAAGTTTCTAGAAAAAGTATCAATTCTTGACTCTTGGAATCATTGATACCAAGATATGAGCCACTGTCGTCTATCTCTAGATTTTTGTTTTTTGATGGAATTCAACAGGAAGTATTTGAAATGTCGACGAAATATTATACACTAGAAAAGTTTAATAGTATTGCTGGTAGAGGCGTAACTAGAGGAGGAATTAATTTTCTGTCTAAAGAATTTTCTTCCCACATTAGAATTTCTTTCTGATTCAGTCAGTATACATACTGCCCGTCGACTTCACTGACTTTTGATATTCTATTGCTGAAATTGACTGGTACTGGTTAATAGAAGAAAAACAATCGTCATGCTACCTCGATCAATTTCAACGACTTTAATCAAATTCACAAATGTGCTTTCTGTCGATTAAAATTTTAATAGCATTCAAGTGAGAAGAATTTTAATTTCTCTAATCCTTACTTCAATGAAATATTTCTGTTTTCTATTAATTCTTTTTTTGATACAATAGTTTTCGTTCGCAACAAAAAAAAAGAACTTCAGTCGTTACATGCTACAACGGAAATTCACATTCGTTTATAATCAGTAACGATTTTAAATCATAGAAATAGTAATTTATAAAAAATTTCAATAATACGATCTTATCCAAAAAAAAGTTTATGTAACAATCGTACGTACATAAGAATCTTTTTTTTTCTAGTTTATCAATCAATTTCGATGAATTTTCTTCTTGAGTAATAATGCCACTGACTTGATTTTTCTCTTGCCGAAATTCACCCATATATCAAATGAATCCTTCGAGTCAATAACACCCAACTTTCTATTGAAAATCGTTCCACACGTGTAGTTTGAACCCGATTATTTCTTCAGTTATTTATAATTAGAAATCAATCCTATTTAAAATGTTTTTGCTGTAATTTAGGATCGATAACTATTTAATCTCAATGGAGTTCTAGCAGTACCATAAGATGATGTTGACTCATATTGTAGTCCTTGTGATCGAATAGTTGGCGAGTCTGTTTTTATTGAAGTAATAATTACTGTTGGCAAACTTTTTGATCTACGATTAAATATAATATAAACAAATGGATTAAGACTGCTCTGTGCGAAACATATTGTTTGTAATACTCCATCAAGCCATGGTGGCACACGCACATAACGATTCGTGTAAATTTCAATTAAAGTTATAAATATATAAGGTGTCCAGCAAGCAACAAATACAATAATAATTGTCATCGCTAATTTAACTGTTTTAAATTTAGCTGGAGATGCCACGGTTGATGTAAGAACTGTTGATGTTTGGTTATTCGTTTTTTGCATCCATCTTTTCGTTGAAGATCCAACAACACGTATCATTTTTACGTACCATATTATCATGCAAAAGGCTGGTATTACAAGAAGATAACTAGCAAATATTGTGAAATAAACTCGACGTTGCCATTCCGCTGTATAACCTGTACTACTGCAACGATATTTCTCTGAATTATTTGGTATCGAACTTTGTTTGAATATAAATAATTGTGGAATTGCTACTATCAATGAACTCAACCAACATAGAGTTATAATACGACGTACACGATGAAGAGCTGTACATGATCGAAACGGACAACAGATGGCTTCATATCTAGATTTAGAGAAAATGAATCCACTATATTTTCAAGACACATTAGGTAAATGTCTACGTCAGTCTGACTTCATGAGAGCTATACACGAAGAAAATATTCAAGAATTATAACCTATATATAGTAACAAGTTTAATTATCATAGGTTTTTCCCTAGATTATGTTTTCAAAAAGAAAAGATTCAGGTCGTATACTCATTAATAAATAGTATAAATACTAGCAGATGTACTAACCCGAAGATGTATTTTCAGGGTTCAAATTACGAGAGTTTCAAAAGACAACACGGCTATAATCTTAGACAAATATGAATTTCATTATCTTCATTAGAAACTGCGCCGGATATATTTTAATATAAAGAAAAAACATTCATAGAAATTCTATATTTAGCTTATTAAATATTCACTATGCAATCATGCAAGCAAGGGAAAATAATTTAATAATTATCTTCATTTAGATAGAAGAACTAAAATTTATTGATTTTGTCACGTGAGTATCAGAAATATTTTTTTCATAAATTGTTTTCAAAAACTAACAAAAAATGTCAATTGATTTATAATACAAAATATGATCAGTAAAAATGCAAGAAAGCTCTTATGATTAATTACAAGTAATTAGGTCAGTCGTTGTTTGACAAATTACTAAAAGAATATTATCTAAACTTTTGTTTTAATAGATCATGATATCAGATAACAGCATCTATGATTAATAATAGCAGCTAAATGACATCGTACTAGACTGTTAGACGTCAAAAAACAACTTGTTCATATCGTTGGAATCTTATTGTTTTCAAAAGAAAAGAACGTCATATTATTTTACGCATTCCCTCTATGAAATACTATCGTTTTATTTATTCATACAAAATTTTAATTTATATTACAGTTCATGGAATAAAGAGCATAATGACATTGTATCGTTTTTTCAGATATTTTCTCTCGAGGGTGACTTTATCGAATATGAATCTACGAAATCAAGGTAAACTAAGAATAGTAAATCGAGAGAAAAAACAACAGTCTAAGAGTACTCGATGAACAAACACCGCAGTATCGAAACTAATCTGTCTAATATATAGAAAGAATTGTTGACAAGTAAAAAGAATAAAACCTTCTTATGACTTTTTTGTTGTCTGGCACTCCTTTACTTATGATAAACACTTGATATAGGATAAACTAAACAGTGAAATCTGTTGTTTTTAATATATCCGAAAAAAGTCTTTCTCACCTATCATACGTCATTGCCACATTGATAAATGTTGTTGAAGCAACTGTAACAACTTGAATATAAAGTGTTAGTTTACATGCGATATTGCCTAGAATCCATTCTTGATCGAAAATCAAAAGAAATAATTCTGATGTCATCGTAAATAAACATATGGCTAAATCTCCGATAGCCAAATTTAGTATGAATAAATGTAAACGTGTACGATGGCGACGACGTCGACAAAATAATTCGAATATAATATAGCAATTACCAATTAAAGTAACGCACATTATAATCGTCAATACAAAGGTACGAATAAATTTGTTTGTTGGCCATTGATGATATGACATGACTGAGTTGAGTGGAAAAGTATTCATAATGAGAGTTGCAAAATAATAACAAAAGGAGAAGAAGCATATAGAGAAACAAATGAGCATTTGTAAGATTATTCTTGCAGAAGAAAAACTAAGTAAAGCAGACACTTCATGTTCATGCCATTTTTCTTATCTGCATTAGACTCGTGACCATAAAAATTTCCTGTCTGACTTTGAAGCATGTAGTTGATGGTATTTCACATATTTTTGCAGGTGATTACGCTGATGCTCGTCGGATTATTAGTCTTAGCTTATCATCTTTGTCATTTTTTATAAATTTTCTATTGTCAACTTACACAGCCTCTTTTGTAATATTTAAATATCAATAATAATAAAAACAAAATATGCCACTAGCAAACCTAGTTCCTTTATTTGATAACGGCAGCAATTAAGTTGTTAAAATAAAATTGAATTCAGTATAATGTATCAATGAATGGCAAATATTGTTATATTTACTAGCTCTATGTAACATTTGTGTAAGGCATTGACAACAAAAAAGAAACGAAGCAACACAAGATTGATAAGCACTATAGAAGACTAAAAAAGCGTATGAAAATGCAAAAAAAGTAAACAAAGAAAAAATTCAACTGTTAGAAATTATCATGAAACATTTGTGGCCGTTTTATTTTGCTACAAAGGGTATTCATTCCATAGCGTAAATAAATTATTAATACGCACAATAAACAACTCACTGACAGGCTGAATATGCCTACGTGAAAAATGTCGATTGAAAAACAAAAAATAATGATCTATTCTATATTAATTCGAATAATGTTCTTGACAAGATCTATAAAGATTTATTTAAAGACGATGAATTATTTAATCGAAGGCGTTCAATTAAATTCTTTATTATTGTTGTTTTTAAATGCAATTTATTTTGATTGACTGGAGTTTAGTTTAAAACTAGAAGCAAATTTTTCTCATTAACATAAACATTTATAATGACTTTACATCATCTATTAATGAGAACTCCATTTCAAACCAACATCTTCTAATAAATGATAGTTTTTTTTTAAGTACAATGCAGTGAGCTAAGTAGAATATGGTTTACTCACGTATTCTTCTTACGTCAGTGGAACAAAAATGTTGTGCCTTAGAGAATTTTCAACCACTAAAACCATTTATTTTTATTTTTTCATTAATGAGGCACTTTTCATTAGTGTTAGCAATAGCTGAGATAGTATGTGC
Source organism: Rotaria magnacalcarata (assembly GCA_900239745.1). Taxonomy (NCBI): domain Eukaryota; kingdom Metazoa; phylum Rotifera; class Eurotatoria; order Philodinida; family Philodinidae; genus Rotaria; species Rotaria magnacalcarata. The sequence continues at coordinate 72,032 of OENM01000314.1, read as the reverse complement.
TTTGCTTTGAAACTTTTTAAATCTTGAGATTCTTGTATGATACTGAACTTTGTCAAGAATATGACTCTCATTAGACGATAATTTATACAAAGCGATTAAGTGCAGATTTATAATGGTTTTCTGAACAACTGACAAAACTGAACCGCCGGGGGGGGGGTGGGGTTGGAGTAAAAATTACTTTTCACAATCACTAAATATTACGGTATGACACTTTGAACACTTTTCATATGTAGGAGGATCAGAAAGAGATAAATTATTGTATTTAATCCAAGATTCTAGTAGAATTATCAGTTTGACGTTTAACGTAGCGTTCATACTTTTTTTAAATAATTCAACCGTGAAGTGAAACGATACATTTTTCTATTCGTATGATGAAATGATAAGTAAACTAAATATCAGAAACGGCATTGTAAATTAAATGATGTCTTGAAATCGAATAAATCTGCTAAACTAGAGTAGAATATCATGCCAGCAACACAAATATCATATTTCTTAAATGCCATTCTTATCTATTCTCAAGTTACTGTATAGGTACTCAACGTATTTTCTTTGTATTAAGAGAAGTAGCATTTAAATGGATTCACCCGTAAAATGATTAACATAATGTAAACTTATCTAAACATGAGAACTCAAATTACTTGAGCGAAAGAATACCTACCTATCCATATCTTAATATTTATTTCTGCGTAGAAAAAGTTGGACAAAAGTCGATTCAGATACTATCATCGGGCAAGAAAATAGAAGATAAAATACGAATGCTTGTCTCATGAAGTGTACCACTTTTCTAATCGACTATCCAATTGATCGAAATCGATGAAATATTACTGTGAATATTTTACAAAATAGCATTGGTCTTTTGTTTAAGACATTCTTCATGCAAATAGTAAAACAAACTAAGCTTCCTGTTAAATTTCTCTAAAAAAATTAGTTTCCTTGTTTCCAAATCATCAAAGTAACAAAGACCTGGAAAACTAAGAGTTTCAAGGCTCGAAACTGAACGATTCGATAAAGAATGCTTTTATCAAGAACGATGGTACAGGAAGCAGACTCAGGATTAATACTGACTCTAATTTGATGAGTATGTTCTTATGCAGAGTAGTGATGAAAGGTAGTGACTTGTTTGCGTTCTACCAAAGAATACTTCACAGATTAGTTCGGTCATTACATGACATACTTTCTAAAAGTGGTATATACTATTGATTCATTAATTAACGTAACATTGAAGCGAAGTGAATTTCTATTTTATTATTGGGGGAAAAAATTAATTTATCAATTTACAAATAGTCACCTTCAAGCATCTCAACACATTAGACGATATCAATATCATTTTTGTATTTTTCTACTTGTCATTTCTATGAATGAATGTGTTTAAATTTCGCCTCAAATATAAACGGTAAGTTTCATTTTGTTCTTTCATTCTCATAAATAGTCAAATTATCTTTTATGCAGGATTATTTCATCGGAAATGCCTCAAGCTGGTAAAGGGAGTAGATTTATAAAAAAAGCTATTTGAACGTGTGTTTTTACAAAGAAATGCGTACTTCTTCTCTCTGGAATTATTCTCTAAATACATTTCTCAACAAAACTGGCAGTTTGAGTAATGTATTCATACATGATGCACTCTTATTGTGAAATTTTTATGCGAAATATAACTTACATTGTTTTCATTAATTTTTCCCATAAAACTTAAATTAAATTAATTTTTTTCTAAAAATATTGTTGGAAACAGGAAAAAATATTATTTGCTTAGAGATTTAATGAACACATTCATTAAAGTCTAAGTTTCGTTGATTTATTCTAATCTTTGGAACACTAAAAAAGTACTTATGAATCTAAATAGTCATCGACATGTTTTCAATGTATATACATATATTATAGCGTTCATGTTATACGTTCTAGGCTATAGTATCTTGGTATGCGATAGTTTATCAATTCGACATACGATAATTTTCTCCTGTTTAGTCAAGAATTTGCTGTGAACACCCGGAAACATATTACAGGTTCACATCACTGAATCAATAATTCCGAGACAGTGACAAGGGCTACCACCCAGTCTAAAATATTTTTCTGAACTTATAATAGTAAAGAAAATGCATGTAGACCACCTAATATGAAGATTAAGATAATATACCTGAAACTCGCGGCAACCTGTTTTCACATAGCGTGGGCTAATTCTAAAAAATTTTCCGTGCAAGCCTAAAATTCCTTCAGTTTTAATAATATTAAATATGCTACTTTTATGTTGAGATGAAAGATTTGAATAGACTGTACTTATTTTATGTATAGACGCAGGTGAGATTTACAGATTTCAGCACAAACGATGACATTTTACTATGGCACGCACACATAAGAAAATTCAACTATAAACGTCATAGATATGTACGTTAATGCCTAGTAGTAAGATGTACGGGTAACGGGGCATCTACTGCTATCTTCAACTTTTGTACGGATAAAGTACAATCATTTTTAATACTTTGTGTCATACTCATGCTGTACGAATATTACCTCGTATTTCATTCGAACTAATAAAAGTGAATACAGAGATTTTAAGTTTCTTTATTTCAATTCGCACCAATTAGTGTCAGTGATTTTCTTCAGCTATGAAGCTTTTTATAGCGTTACTTGTACCATTTATAAGAAAGATATTTTGCAATTAAAAACATTTAGAAAAAAACATTTGGCACATGAATTCTTGAGTTTAAAATTATTCAAAATTTATATCTAATTATTATAATTATCATTTCTTTTCCCTTATGTTTCAGATACCTTCGAGATCATCATGAAAACAAGAGAATACTAAAAACAGTGTTATTGACTTGAATTTATTTATTTTACTTACAAAAAGGTAATGAATCCTTTTTTTAGAAGTTTGAAGTTGATCTTTTCTTTTCATATTAAAAAAGATGAAAATCATGTTTTCCTCCTCGTTTAAAAAATCTAAGAAGTAAATACATGAAAAGCTAAAATATACTAAAAAGAAATGATCAATACATTGCAACAAGTAGTAGTGGTTTTTTTTACCATTCACTGCTTATTCTGTTTTGTATTCTATGACAAAACATTTTATTTATTTCTACAACAGATTTCGCTGTTGTTTTAATTTCACAATTATTCTTATTATTGAACAATTTGATGAATGTTCTACAGTTTGTTCTACATGGTAAAACAACCGTTGTAAGTATAGCCACTTGAACATGTGCGACATCTTAACGCAGAAATACTTTCGAATGTCCTGACTAGTAAATTTGATTTATGCAATCAATGATTAGTTACTGCTACTATTATTGACATTTACATGCTAGCTCTTTTAACATGTAGTGTAATGATGACAGCAGCAAAAAAAAATTTCCTTTACACTTGTACTAAAAAGAAATAGAAAAAAAATACATTGTCATGTTAAACGGGCATACTCCACAAGATACTAATGGGATTGATGCAACGAATGGATTGTTTTCAATGGACGACTTATGTGAATTTGACATGGGCAAATATACAGTGAAAATGCTCAGAGGTTCAGATCGTCTTTATAAATTAAAAACTGATCGACATGCTCGATTAATGGATTCCATGGCAATGTATAGAAAAGAAAAACGTTTTTGTGATGTTGTTCTATGCGTTCAAGGTGTACAATATCCAGCACATAAAGTTGTTTTAGCATCCGTATCATCGTATTTTGCTTCGATGTTCGGTCAATCTGGTCATATTGAAGCATTTACAACAGAAGATATCGATTTAACTAAATTGGTGCCTTGTCCTCGTGCAATGAATAGCATATTGGATTTTATGTATACATCAAGAATACAACTTGACGATAAATCGGTATGTAACGAAGTGAGAGGTTTTGTTGAAATTCTAAAACCATGACTTAAACTAATAATAATTTTAAGTCGAGTGAATTCATATGTTCTTATTCTCTGTTTGCCAACAAACACTTGATTTTCAAGAGGTTAAGTCAATGAGAGAATGCTCTATTCAACATTCAACTCATGGACTACGCCTAGTAATTCATGAGTTGTTCTTAGAAGATGACTTAGGCTGACAAACTAAATAAAGTCTATTGAAATATAGATTTCAATTGAACAAACGCTTGCCTATTGTTTTTTTTTGAGGAAATAGGATCAAATTTTATTATAAAAATGTAACTAGAAGCTAGTAGCGGCGCTAGGATTTTCCTCTTGGGTCGGCTCATCCTACCTGTTTCTCGGAAAATGTAGTGAATATATTTTCCGAGAAACAAATTTAAATTTTCCATATTTAGTCG